>JACXGK010001328.1:0-34083 GCA_016801125.1 Novumbra hubbsi | reverse complement strand
GGAACAAGGGGGAAGGAGAGGGAACAAGGGTGATGGAGAGGGAACAAGGGGGATGGAGAGGGAACCAGGGTGATGGAGAGGGAACCAGGGGGAAGGAGAGGTAAATGAGAAGGAAAGAGAGAGGAGGTAAATAGAGAAGATGAGACCAGCGGTGGTAATTCACAGTCACAGGGAGTGCATTATTATAAGGTTGTTTATAAATATCTAATGTTTAACACTCCTGTTTCAGTTTTCTCTATATATTACTAGCAATCATATTTTTTTTTTTTTATTAATTAGCAGATACTCCTTATCCAGAAAGACTTGGAATTAAACTGTGGAAGCTACCCAACAATGAAGACTGAAAAAAACATTTACTGGCAAAAACTAAAAGTGCATTTAAATGTATCTATTTTCTATAGAGGCTTTTGTAAAATTAATTTGTTAAATGTGATTTGACAGTTTTAATGCTTGTGACCAAGGCGTTTGCTTCACCGTGTAACCAATGTGTTTGCTTCACCATGTGACCGAAGTGTTTGCTTCACCCTGGGACCGATGTGTTTGCTTCACCCTGGGACCGATGTGTTTGCTTCACCCTGGGACCGATGTGTTTGCTTCACCCTGGGACCGATGTGTTTGCTTCACCCTGGGACCGATGTGTTTGCTTCACCCTGGGACCGATGTGTTTGCTTCCCCCTGGGACCGATGTGTTTGCTTCAACCTGAGACCGATGTGTTTACTGTTTGACCAATGTGTTCACTTCATCGTGTGACATGATGATGTGTTTACTTAGCCCATCTAACTGAGGAAGTTTTGCCAGAATTAACCCATCCTTGTAGACCAGAGTGGGCCAACCTATACCAAAATTATGGGGTGGTTGGAAGGTTCCTATATGGTTTTCCAGGGTAATTCAGTTAAAGTCCTGCAGACCCTGTTGGTCACCAAAAACATTGTATAACAACCTCCCTCCATGAGAACTACTGGGTGTGCTGGCTTCAGCCATGCAATGAAATACCTGTTTTCTGCTCTTTGATGAACCAACACCGTAATAATGGGTGACATGTGTCAAAACTGGTCTGAAGCAAAAGCCTGCAAATCCAGAACACAAACGCTGTCTACCTCTTCAAATTGGTTAGGATTCTGATTCTCGTTTAGTAAAGAATGTAGACGAAACAGTAATCCACTCTCATGTGCATGCACTGCCTTTTGTATCGTTACAAATACCAAACAGGAATTTGCACACTACGCATTTAATCTCATTTTCATTCAATTGTCTGGCAATTAGATGGGGGTGTCATCGTTCAAGGTTCTCTCTTTTTATTTCCTTTTTACTCTTGATTTTACACACTCAGCTGTCTTTTTTTCCTCTTCATTATTTATATTCTATTTGAGACAGTGATCTCCTTTAATGACGCTAAGTTAAATAAACGTTGCTTAGACTTTAGCTCCGTGGAATAACAAAGCCACAAGCATAACCAAGCTCCTGTTGTACTGGTCCGGGCCAAAGTGACGTAGTTGCATATTTATTAAAGGCACGTCTTGTTGTACCTTCTGGGTGAGGTTTGATCTTGATAAAACCCTTTCATTGCAGTGAATCATTGAGGGATGAAGGCCATGTTAAAAATTGCATCATTACAGTTTTTTTTTTAGCTTTTGTACTATTATCAAAATAATGGTGCAATGTTTCAAAACTGATCTTGGGGTGAAAGATGTTTGCTTTAATTTGTTTTGTAAACATCTTTCACCCCAAGATCAGAGATTCAACCACCAGGATTCTGATGAAATACGTTATGATGTAATAAAGTATCAGACCTGTTTCACAATGACATGCATCACTTTTATTACATTTTCTTCTCTATTGTAAATATGTTTGGGCATCATGGACGCCACGTCCTCTGGATTAAAGAGGCTTCTCAGACATCACACTGGCTGTGCATGCAAGAAACCCCTCAGACATCACACTGGCTGTGCATGCAAGAAACCCCTCAGACATCACACTGGCTGTGCATGCAAGAAACCCCTCAGACATCACACTGGCTGTGCATGCAAGAAACCCCTCAGACATCACACTGGCTGTGCATGCAAGAAACCCCTCAGACATCACACTGGCTGTGCATGCAAGAAACCCCTCAGACATCACACAGCTGAAACAAGTCTGCATGGAGGACTGGGAAAGGAGGCAAAACAAGCTATTTGGGCATAGATATTGATCAAATATTAATATGTCCATATTTCTTCAAAAATAACTAAATATTTCTTGGATGTTAAAAAAAATTCACATGACCGTAAATATAGTGATAAATGATTTGCACATCATTTTATGTAGCTTCCAAACTTTTTGGGAAATGATCTTGTACTTCAAGTATTTTTTGATGACCTGTTGTATTTTTGCACTGTAAGTGGAGAAATATCACCACAGGCTTGTGTGAATAGCACCAAAGTGTCTGAAAACCAACAAACGATAAGACGAAGGGCAATTAGACAGATAGCAGAGGAGGCTCATGTGGAAACAAACAAAGACATTAGGGCCCATTCAGAGATTCACCGGGAAAATCAACAGGCAGGTATAAATGGAGAGCGTGGATGGAGAGCGGTGGTGCTTTTCTGACTGGGTAGACTAGTGACAAGTGGTTTGATCAATGCTCAAATGCAAATTCCCTGTGTTGTAGTGATGTGGGAGTAGTCTTGACTAGAGTGCCATGTTGTAAAGCAATCAGCTTAATGCAATAGACGGAGGAACCCAGCAAGGGTCTTAATTGGCCATGATTGTCCTCCACAATAAATAGGAAGAGGAAATTGAGTAGTTCTCTGGGTATTAGACAGTTTGTTAGTCATAAACATGGTCCCAACTTCTTTGGAAACAGGGTTATACCTAGTGTTGTGAAAAAAGGGTGAAATATTACCACATACTTGTGTGAATAGTACCAAAGCATACACATTTTTTTGTATCTCTTTGATATAAAAGGTGGGAAAACATATTGACTTTTGTCTGGTATAATTATACTCATCTCTGTGATGTAATAAGTGGGAAATGTATTGACTTTTGTCTGGTATAATTATAACCATCTCTGTGATATAATAAGTGGGAAAACATATTGAATTGTGTCTGGTATAATTATAACCATCTCTGTGATATAACATTTGTGACAACATAATGACTGTTACATTCTTGTTTCTATTGACCTGTCTTTTTATTAACTCTGGTTGGAAGTTGGGGACAAATTGGGAGAAAAACAATGTGGTCAGACCAAACAAAATATAACGAGAGCTATTCTAACCCTCTAGTAAACAGCTGTGCAATTATCTTTTTTTCTGTGACAAGTGCAGTCTGGCTAAAGGTCACATCAGGACTTCACTATGTTTATCCCTAGAACACTATGGAAAAAACATTTTCTCACAACTTTATGTCAGTACTCAGTATTTAGGTTTTATTGGAGTGAATTAAAGCAATTGTCTATAGGAAAAGTGAACACTAAAACAGAATTTTGAATTACCTATTAAGGTTGAGGTTAGGTAAAGTGAATGTACACATTGTCGGGGTTAAGTATTAATGTTAGGCCTGGGTTAGAGAATTGAAGTTGGGGTTAGTTAGATATTAAGATGAATTACATTTGGCAAAGGTTTCAAACAAAAACAAAAAACCAAGCTCTCAATGGAGTCTAATTCAACACCTTTGGCGTCAGAGAGGAGGCTTAACCACCATCCTTGTTCACTATTCCCCGGCCAACCGTGAGTCTATATATATGTAATACTTCTCACTATAGTCTCTTGTGGATGGTAACATGTAGGTGTTTCCTGCACCTGGGCAAACATCTAAGACACAACCCTGTTTCCAAGTGTTGGGGTACTGTGTAAAATGTGAAGAACAACAGAATGCAATAATGTGCAAGTAATTTAAACCCTCCGGCTTCTAAAAAGTTCAGAGTGCAAAAGCCAGCATCATTGATGGTATGGGGGTGCATAATGCAAATGACATGGAAGACTTGCACTTCTATGAAAGCATAAAAATGATGAACAATAAATACAGATTTTGGAGCAACATATGTTGCCATCCAAACGTCTTTCTCAGGGTAGGCTTTGCTGATTTCAGCATGACAATGCCACACCACTTTCTGCAGGTATTTCAACAGCATGGCCCGTAGTAATATTTTAGGTACTAAACTAGCCTGCCTGCAGTCTAGACCTGTCACCCATTGAAAACATTTGGTGCATTATGAAATGACAAACACAACAAAGGAGAACTCGAACTGTTGAGCAGCTGCAATTCTATATTAACATTTGACTTTCAAAACTAGTTTCAAAATCAGTTTCCAAATGCTTACAGAGTTTTGTTAAAAGAAGAGGTGATGCAACACGGTGGTAAACATGCCCAGTCCCAGCATTTTGCCTGGCTAAGGGTCACTTCAGTACTTCACTATGTTTGTCCCCAGTGCGCTATGGGAAAAACAAGTTTTCACAACTTGTTGTCAGGACTCAGTATTGAGGTGTTATTAAAGTAAAGTAAAACAAATGTCAATATGGATAGTGAAAACAAAATGTATGGTTACATATCACGGTTAAGGGTAGGTAAAATGAATGTACAACTAACAGTCACGTGGTTGGACATTGGGGTTAAGTAATGATGTTAGGCCTGGGTTAGAGTTAAGTATTGAAGTTAGGGTTAGTTTGGTATTATGGTTAATTATGATTTTTGAATGATTAAGTGGTGTAATTTTGGCAAAGGCCTCATACAACAAGAAAAAACCAAACTCTCAATGGAGTCTAATTCAACACCTTTGGAGTCAGAGAGGAGGATTAACCACCTACACACCATCCTTGTTCACTATTCCCTGGCCAACCGTGAGTCTATATATATGTAATAGTGCTCACTATAGTCTCTTGTGGATGGTAACATGTAGGTGTTTCCTCCACCTGGGCAAACATCTAAGATAAAACCCAGTTTCCAAGTGTTGGGGTGCTGTATAAAATGTGAATGCAATAACTGAATGCAATAATATGCAAGTATTTTAAACCCTATATTCAATAGACAGTAGTATCAAGACAACATATCAGATGTTGAAACGGAGAAATGTTTTTGTTTCTTGAAAAGTAGACATGCTAACTATGAATGTAATGGCAGCAACCAAAGGAACCATTGTATAATTCAATAAAACTAGACCTGGTAAAATGTCACACAACAAATTAGGTAAATAGGCAACAGGTCAGTAACATGACTGGGTATTACTAGATCATTCCAGAGAGGATGGGTCTGTCAGAAGTGAGGATGGGGAGGAGCTTCTCACTCTGTGAAAGACTGTGCAGGCAAATTGTGTCAAAACGGAAATGAAATGGTTGTGTAAAGCTACAAAACTACACCTCGTGGAAAATCACACATGTTTCTGGCATCAAATTTAAAATGTCTTCAACAATAAAACGTAGTTACATTTAAGTAGCTACACAACAGTAGCTACGTTCCACTTGTAGTGTTATGGTCAGCATCACGTCATATCTGCATTGTGTCTATGGGACATTCTGCTTGCCACACAAGCAACTGACGAAGGCAAATCTTATCAACATTTAAGTGCACAATATAGAATGAACAAGTGCGTCGGCCACTGGATCGAACCTCAGCCATACTTGAGCTTGGACCCCGCCATTAGTCACAAACTTTAGGGCAGCTCTAACCGATTTCAAGGCGAGCCCAGGCAGGGGAAGGCCCACAGTCGATGGCGCCTGTCAACGCCAATGGACGCAGAGAGGCAGGACCCTGAGTCAGAGAGAGCGAGAGCATGTGTGTTCGAGAGAAATAGAGCAACGTGAACGAACGCTTGCCGTGCCACAAGTGGGGCCCCGGATGAATTCAAGTGAATTGAGGAAGAGAGACAGAGTGAGGGAGATCAGACAGGCAGCTGAAGGGGGAGCCATATCTGCCAAGCTGTATTGATGACGGTTCCCCAGGGGCAGGTAAACCCTGCTCTCCCTACGCCCAGGCACTCCACACTGCCGCCCGCCCGCCCGCCCCCCACGCTTCTGGCTCACCTCTCGCTGACCCGGCTCTGCCAGTCTCATAGGCACACAGACGGCTGGGCTGCCCTGGCAATTACCCAGAGTTCCCCTGCTTGCTACCTCGTTCTCTGTCTTTCTTTTTCTCTCTCTCTCTCTCTGTCTGTATGTCTGCCTGCCTGCCTGCCTCTCTCTTTCATTGACGTTCTCTCTGACTCTCACTTTCCGTTCCTCTCTGTCTAGCATTTAATGTAGATGTTCAACACATGTTGTGCAAAACACCAATATGTATTTAGTGCACTTCTGATATTGTAGTTTAAATATTCTAGGATAGCTTTCACCAGGCCACACTTGGCTCCCCTTCTTGCAGTATTTATGGCCTTGGGTGTGGTGGCTCTCCTTAATTACACGGCCTGCCCCCCCCCCAGACTTGGGTACGACCAACCCATAGAAATAGAATGAATAGAACAAACATACGGACCAACCATCCCCTGACACCGGGAGAAAAACATCCATGACAAAGCTGGGTCTCTCTCTCTTCTCTATATCTCTCTCGCTCACACACACAGAGAGACAGACATCAAATGCTTTTTTGAATCATTAAATCAAATTGACTTTAAAATTGGACTCAAAAACTACCATTGCCATGTGCTTTGACGCTCAAAATTGCTCACAGAAAAGGCAATTCAGCAAACTTCAAGGATCGTTGCTAGCACAAACAGTTAGCTATTGTAGATTAGCCACAGCTCGATTCCTATAAAAAATCCTGACGAGGTCACATTGGCTAGCTTAAGTTGTTGTACAAGCTTTGAGGAGACAGTTTTGGCGGTTATTCTTGTTATGACTGACCTCATCTACAGACTAAGGACTGTCTATCAGCCTTGTAACAGTCTGGGACAACTTGTTATGTTAAACCTCGTGTACAGACTTTAAGGACTGTCAATTAGCCTTGTAACACTCGGAGACAACGTGTTATGACTGACCTCATCTACAGACTTTAAGGACTGTCTATTAGCATTGTAACAGTCTGGGGCAACGTGTTATGACTGACCTCATCTACAGACTTTAAGGACTGTCTATTAGCCTTGTAACATTCTGGGACAACGAGTTATGTCTGACCTCATCTACAGACTTTAAAGAATGTCTATTAACCTCGTGACAGTCTGGGAAACTTGGAACTTATGGGATCACAAAACTATGAGGCATGGCTCTACGTCGGGATTGGACAGAGGATCAAATTCCTAGTGTTCAAAATGTTTTGGTATTAGCGTCCATCAAGCACAGACCATCGGTAGCAGGTTTTAGGAGGTGGTGGCTAGTTCTGCTTCCCGAAGGGAAGCAGCACTTGGCTGGAGGAGTCGAAGGACACTTTGTTAGGTCCCAACCAACATTAGCTAGTACGCTGAGCTGCTTCTTCTGTGGTGTCATGGCATCCTCTGAAACAGACAAAAGGGGTCGCCACCGACTGTGCTGGAGCTCTGTGAATTCAGAAACATCGCTCATGGCACTTCTGTTCTGTGTTTCCTCAAGAAAACACAGGAAACAGAGTTATCTGAAGGGGGGCTGCGAGCATGAAACAGTCTTACTTGATCCCTGCCTCAGTCACTCACATCGATGCATGTTGATGGACACATCCACATTCACACAACCATGAACCAGGAAGACATGCCCCTAACCCTCTCTTATCCCATTACCTCACCCTCACCTTCTCTCATACCCTTATCTCACCCTCTCTCATCCCCTTATCTCACCCTCACCCTCTCTCATCCCCTTATCTCACCCTCTCTCATCCCATTATCTCACCCTCTCTCATCCCCTTATCTCAACTTCTCTCATCCTCTTTCCTCACCCTCTCTCATCCCCTTATCTCACCCTCAACTTCTCTCATCCCCTTATCTCACCCTCAACTTCTCTCATCCCCTTATCTCACCCTCACCTTCTCTCTTTCTCTTCTCCTCCCTCTCTCTCCTTTTCTTCTCACTCCCTCCCTCCCTACATTATTATCTCAATCTCCCTCTTTCGTTTTCTCTCTCTCTCCCTTCCCTGTTTTTCCTCCAATTTCACTCCCTCCTTCCCTCTCCTCCACTCTCAGTCAGCTGCCAGGGACACTGTTATCTAGTCTCCCCCCACTCTCCTTATGACAGAGGCCCCGCACACACACCTACACACGTCGGCAGGGTCTGTTTGTGTGCGTGCGTGTGTGTGTGTGTGTGTACGTGTCAACGAGTGGGAGGAGAATGACAGTGATTGTGACTGGGTGTGACTGGGTGAGAGTAAACCAAGCTTGTTTGAGAGTGGGAACTGGGTCTTTGTGTTTGAGCGCGTGCTCGCTCGCGCTCCAACAGGAACCCAGGGCATTTGCAACATATGTCTACGAGTGTGATACGGGAGTGAACTGTAGGAAACGCCGCGCTTACAAGCAGCACATCTGAGGGTGTGTGTGTGTGTGTGGGTCTCAGTATCTGTGTGCATTTTGTGTGCAAGCGTGGGCAGGTATGTAAGTACGCAGAAGTGTTGTGTGCGTGTGTGTGAGGGTGTGTTTTTGTGTGTTTACGTGGGAGGATGACTGGTTCACATTTGTGTGTCTCCGTGTTTAGCGAAGGGTGCGAATGTCTTTGCGAGAGCATGCGTGTGCAGGCGTGGGCAGATCTTTGCGCTTGGGTGTGTATTGTGTGTTCTGGGAGTGTGTGTGTGTGTGTGTGTGCACTGTAAGTATGTGTGCATGCTTGTATGTACTGTATGTTTGTATGCATGAATGTGTGTGTTTGAACAGCAGGTGGGTGTCTGGAATTCAGAAATGCAGTGCTGGGGACAATCTGACAGTGTCATTCTCATCTCTTCCAGCTGACTTTCTCGAAAGGGTCAGAGGTCTTTCCTCAGCTCTGCTGCAGCCAGTTAAGACCACTTTACAATTTACAATTGCACAATTACGATTAATTATATCAAACAGTAATTCTTGAATAATGTGGAGTATTAATACCTGAACTATTGTTACTTCCTAGAAGCCAATATAATCTTGTTTGTTTTCATAAACATAGTAAACTAAACTTTACAGACTTCGTTTTCTGGTTGAACTATCCTTTTGATATCATTCAGTGGATCCAGATTTCTTTTTATACATGTATAGACCCTTTTCTCCATGCTTACTGTGTATCTTGTTTTTACCAAAGCGACAGGACAGTTGGAGGAAGACCTCACTGTTGATACAAATCCCTTCATGACTATACTGTACTTTGCAGTTTCCAGTAATGAATTCACAACAAGTACAACAATTCACAACAAGTCCCAGTCTATTTAGCTTCCTTAAAGGACAAAGGACACACAATGAATTAATTAAAGCAGTAAAGCAGTTCCCTAACCTTGGTAATCTTTGTATGAAGTTACTGGTATGTTCAAATGTGTTCTTTGATGGAGAAAGTGTCCTACTTAAATGTGTGGTTTGTCAGATGCCCCTCATTTAAACACTGATGGGACTGGGGGGACTCTGTGTAAATGACACCAATGTCCAGAATAAACAGTTTTACTTCCTGTGAGTGTGGGCTGTGTGTGTTTGTGTGTGTTCACGTGAGGACCGTGAATGGCAAATTGAAGTGCTCCCTAAACTAAGCCCAGCGTAGGAGTGGGTGGGACATTGTTGGAGGAGAACTTACAAACAGGAACAGACAAGAATACACTCATAAATGCACACACACATACCCATACATGCACACACACACATAACCAAACATACAAAGGCCATGGAACTCTTCTTCAAGTGACAATATCCTTTTTATTAAAGGATGAAGTCAAGAGAAGCATGAGACAGAGATGGTTAATGGAACAAGATCAAGAAAGTAAAGGAAAATATAGATGGGAGAAAGAATCAATGAAAGGAGAGAGACAGAGATAAAGTACAGAAGAAAGGAGTGGTGAAAGAGAGAAAAAGAAGTGTGTAAGAGTTAGACGGGGGAGGGGAGAGAGAGAGGAGTGGAGAGAGAGGGGGTGAGAGAGGAGGAGGTTATAGAGAATGAGAGAGGGGTAGGGGGGAGAGAGAAAGAGAGGGGGGAGAGAGAGACAGAGAGAGAGAGGGGGAGGGGAGAGAGAGACAAAGGGGAGGAGAGTGGGAGGAAGAATAGCAGTATGGTGCTTAGAAGGTAAGAGCTCTTCACAATTCTTTTTTCCTGAGAGGTCATGACCTCACCTATTCAAAAACTCAATTAGGGCCCAATCTAAAAAGGATTGTGCTTGATAATGAGAATATAGAAATTTACTCTAGACCTTTTCTGTCTGTTATAGTAACGTGTCATTTTTAGACAACAACAATGACTTCTATTATAATGAAGTGCAGTACTTCACTCACAGGTATCTATAAAAAGGGGAGCCTTTCAAATAAGTAGGATATTTATCTAGCAATTTTAATACATGCTTTCTTAAAAAGAACAGAAATACTGTACCTCTAATAGAATATGGACACACACATTATATATATATATATATATATATAAAGCCCTTTAGTAAAAATTCCAACATTATCTTAATAATTAGCTTCTGGGTCTCTGATTTGGCCAACTCTAATGGTCTAACTGGGAGATGGCTTCTGGTTTGGATTTAAACTGTATGGAATTACATGCAGAATGAAACTAAAGACGAAAAAACATTTTAGGGCTTCAAGAGTGAAAAAAAACAACATTGTTTTGTAGAACTTAATTTTAAATGGGGTTTTTAGAAGGCCATCATCCTGGAGACACCTATTCACTGTTGATGTTGAGACAGGTGTTTTGGGTACTTGAAACTTGTTTTGGGTGTTTTGCTGGTACCATTTATCAGTTGAGCGTGTTGAAATGTGTAGCGTCTGCTTCTGAAACTAGAAACTTTAATGTACTTGTCCTCTTGCTCACTTGTGCACCGGGGCCTCCCACACCTTTTTCTATTTATTTTCCAGTTTGCGCTGTTCAGTAAAGGGAGTAGTACATATAGTACATATCGTTGTACGAAATCTTCAGTTTCTTGGCAATAACTCACATGGAATAGCCTTCATTTCTCAGAACAAGAAGAGAATGACGAGTTTCAGAAGAAAGTTCTTTGTTTTCTGGCCATTTTGAGCCTGTAATCAAACCCATAAACACAGATGATGTAAATACTCAACTAGTCAGGCCAGTTTTAATGGATCTTTAATCAGCACAAATAAATCAGTCTTTCCTGCCGGAAACCGGAATCCTGATCATCATGCCTGCAATCCACATTGACTGGGACCAGACTGGGAGCTTCAGGTTCCTCAGTGGCCCCTTCAGGGACATATACGTGTAATCCACAACCCACCCAGACGGTTGTGAGAAAACCTGGCTTTGTCCCCCCTAGAAGTGCCATGCCACCAGTTGATGATGGGGAGTTCATCCCTTTCAGATTCTGTCGCCAAGCCATGAGAGGGTGAAAAAAGAACCATGCAAATGGTGGTCAAATGGTGACCCGGTCTACCTGTATTATTCTCATTAGTACACACATAGGACATACAGTAACAAATGTATACTTAAACGTTCACTCGCGCATATGACCACGTACACACGTAAATATCGACACCGTACACACTCATGCATAATCGCTGCGTGTTTCCGTCAGCGCTATTGGGCGAAGGACAGGTGAAATAACCCTCTCAGGCACAGTCAGTCTATTGTTGTGTACGACATTTGATTTTTATTCCGTCAAGATGTTCGTGGTGTGCCAGAAAAGAGGCTTGACTGACATTTCAAAGTGTTTTCTTGTTGTGTGGGATGAATGTTATATGCGATTAATGTGCCGTTCTGTCAAACCAGTGAGAAGAAGTCATTTAGATTATGTGCAATGCGACGCGACACAATAAAATAAAACAATCCATGGCCATTATGTTGTCCATCTCCAAGGATATTGTTACAATAAAATATATGTGAAAAGCAATACAACCCTTTAACACTGCACAACATCCACTCAAAAAAAGTCACATGGATTTGTGGAGAACAAAAAACTCTGATGTGTATGAAATGACAGGCGGGATAAAAGTTATCCTTTATAAGTTAAATGACACAAATAACGGTGAAGGGTTTTCCTGATTTCTGTATACACAGCATTGCCTTTTAAGAGAACATTGGATTTGAAAAGTGGATTAAAACATTATTGACTGTATATGAGTATTCACTCTACAGAAAATAAATGTCTACGTGTGTGTGTGTGCAATGTATGTACTGTTCCTCTGGTGGGGGATGAAATATTATATTGTGCATTGTTGGTGATTAAATTCAATCCTAATTAGTTGCCACAGTGATGGAGCAGTGAATTCTTCTAAATACTACAGCAGATTATTTCACTGATGTTAGAAGCTTCCATCAAGCTACATTGATTTATGCAAAGCTCAGACGATGAAAATTATAATTAATTATATTGTACTAAGAAGACAGAAAAAAATATATAGCGTAAAATCAGTGTATTTACACTATATGAACAAAAGTATTGGGACACCTACACATTACACCTACAGGAGTAAATCCATAAGCATTATTATAAAGTTGGTCCTCCAACATTTTACTTCGGTAGAACTAAGGAGCCTAGGCCAACCCCAGAAAAACAAACCCATAGCATTATCCCTCTTCCACTAAACTTTACAGTTGGCACAAAGCAAACATGCAGGAAGCGTTTTCCTGGCATTTACCAAACCCAGACTTGTCCATCGGACTGCCAGATTCGTCATTGAACAGAGCACATTTCCACTGCTGGGTCCAGTGGTGCCGTGCTTTACACAACTCCATTCGATGCTTGGCATTGTGCTTGGTGATGTAAGGCTTGCATACAGCTTCTTGACCATGGAAACCCCACACCACGAAGCTCCCAGCGCCCAGTTTTTATAATGATGTTAATGCCAGAGGAGGTTTGGAACTCTGCAGTTGTTGATTCAGCAAAGTGTTGGTGGCTTTTACACACTATGCACCTCAGCACTCAATGACCCCACTCTGTAACGTTGTGGTATGCACCTTTGTGGCTGAGTTGCTGTGGTTCAAATACTTCCTCTTTTCAATAACACTACTTTCAGTTGATCATAAAATATCTAGGGGGAAGAAATGTCATGAACTGACTTGTTTCAACGATGGCATCCTAATACAGTAACACACTTGAATGTAGCAAGCTCTTTACAATGACCCATTCTTTGTAATGGCAGACTGCATGGCTAGGTGCTTGATTTTTTACACCTGTGGCAATGGGAATGAATGTTGTTTGAAACAACTGAATTAGGAGGTGTGCCCCCATACTTTTGTCCATATAGTGAATATTTATGTGACCAATTACGTTGCAGGCTGTACTGGGGACACCAAGGACCCCACCTGTCTACATAAAGCCCTCCAATAGAGAAAGACCTGTCTACATAAAGCCCTCCTATAGAGAAAGACCTGTCTATATAAAGCCCTCCAATAGAGAAAGACCGTCTACATAAAGCCCTCCAAAAAGAAAGACCTGTCTACATGAAAGCCCTCCAATAGAGAAAGACCTGTCTACATTAAGCCCTCCAATAGAGAAAGACTGTCTACATAAAGCCCTCCAATAGAGAAAGACCTGTCTACATAAAGCCCTCCAATAGAGAAAGAGAAAGACCTGTTTACATGAAAGCCCTCCAATAGAGAAAGACCTGTCTACATAAAGCCCTCCAATAGAGAAAGACCTGTTTACATGAAAGCCCTCCAATAGAGAAAGACCGTCTACATGAATGCCCTCCAATAGAGAAAGACCATCTACATGAAAGCCCCCCAATAGAGAAAGACCTGTCTACAAGAAAGCCCTCCTATAGAGAAAGACCTGTCTACATAAAACCCTCCTATAGAGAAAGACGTATCTACATAAAGCCCTCCTATAGAGAAAGACCTGTCTACATAAAGCCCTCCAATAGAGAAAGACCTGTTTACATGAAAGCCCTCCAATAGAGAAAGACCTGTCTACATAAAGCCCTCCAATAGAGAAAGACCTGTTTACATGAAAGCCCTCCAATAGAGAAAGACCTGTCTACATAAAGCCCTCCAATAGAGAAAGACCTGTCTACATAAAGCCCTCCTATAGAGAAAGACCTGTCTACATAAAGCCCTCCAATAGAGAAAGACCTGTTTACATGAAAGCCCTCCAATAGAGAAAGACCGTCTACATGAATGCCCTCCAATAGAGAAAGACCGGTCTACATAAAGCCCTCCTATAGAGAAAGACCTGTCTACATAAAGCCCTCCTATAGAGAAAGGTCATTAGGTCTGTTTTGAAGGAGGCTAAGGTCTGTTTTCCTTCACCGGATCCCAAGAGCATTAAAAGGTCTAGAGGGGCCGTTGAACTTCATGTTTGAAGGCCTGAAGGAGGAGGAATACTGATTTTGATTTCAAAGGATTTTGATCCTATGGAACAATAAAGGCACCAGCAAACAATGTTTGCATGCTCCCTAAAAGACCTTTCGGTGAAAGACGATAAAACTGCATTGATACAATCATTGACATACTGTAGCGTAGTTGCATCAAGAAATCTGTAACTCAGACAAGGTTTTTTTGCAGAGGAAATCGTAGGTGTGAATGTTATATCTAGCTAAGAGGTTTTCTTCAATAGTTGCTATGTGGAAACATTTTCATAAAAAAATTGACGTGAAAGATATTAGGACCTGTTGAGTCAGCTGCTGCTAATACTGATTTTGGGCAGATATTGGTTTCATCAATTATAAGAAGAAACTATGGTAACACTTTATTTTGCAGGAGGGAAATAACTAGGTTTTTCCAGGAAACAATCATAGAGCAACATTGAAACAAAGAGGAAACAACAGGGAAACTACCGGAAATACAGTTTAATGAGAGAAGCCCAGCAATGTTAGGACTGTGAAAGCCTTGTTTTGTACTTGTACAGTAGGCATAAAGGTTTTTAGCAATGTTTATCACGTTTTAGCAATTTACCAGAAGCTCTTATCTAGAGCCACTTACAGTTATAGAGCATTCATTGAATGATAGCCAACCACACAGCCCAAGGAATAGTTAGCGCATTTCACTCAATAAAGTAGCCATCAGTGAAGTCTGGAATTTCTTGCAAGATTTTCATGAAACAAGTCTAGAACAATAATATATCTGTTTCTGTGCATATTTGGTATGGATTCTCTTCCTAACCTTAACAAAACATTATTGTTCCTGCAACATACTAGGTAATTTGAAATTGACCATAAGGGAAAGTCCTCAATCTATTACCAAAAGTATCTAAATGCATTCACAAAGAAAAAGAGGTGTGATATCATTAGCACAAGCTTTGTCAAACTAACGGAACGTCATACACTCGAATGTCAGAGGAACATTTGAGTGAACGTCTGAGAAACATTGTCAGACCGCATAATAGTTTTGCAGTATGAAAGGCAAATCACAGGTCAGGCTAAAAATCCAAGACAAACACAACACCGAATTCAATACTTGTGTGGTCGCAATGCAACATGGAGCTACCCTAAATCCTTCTGGAATCCCACCTCATTTCCAAAGCTCTGCTGGGAAGCTGTTTAGGCGTGTTTGTGCTGCCCACTCTTTCCTGTGTGTTCAAGTGTGCCATCCACAATCAGGGACGTGTGTGTGTGTGTGTGTGTAATGACCCCTGCACCCCCTGCTGTAGTATACACACACCAACACAAATGAAGGCTAATGACAGCCTTGGGCTGGCAAACCTGGCCAAGGGGGCGGGACTTCCACCCACCTTCCATCTCCAGCTATTGTGCTTTCAGCTCGGCTAATGGACCAGACTCCTGCCAATCACTGCTTGCAAAGGCTTTTTTTGAATAATATATCTTAAACTGATTACACCAGTAGAGAGCTAACAATAGTTAAATATGTCACATGCACGTAGCTGAGAAATTGCCCCAGGTGCGTTTCAGTGTAGTTGAAATTCAGGAAACCTCTGAAGGGTCTTTGTTCCAACACTTAGAAATCTTATAAAATTAAAGATGTGAACTGATTCTTTGTTATTACAGCCTTTCACAGCTTTTTTCCTATTTACTGATAGACATTAGCCACACACATTGTACTAACTCTGTTTGCCCTTGGCCTACTGTGGAAGTCTTTCTGTTCTGTTACGCAAACTTGTTGAACTGCCTGCATGTATGCGACATTCTGCAATCTTCTACGCGAGAAGAACAGCTCAAAACAAGCACTTACAAGCATTTTCTTTCCCTGACGCACTTTGCCGTATCTGTGCATGAAATCAGGTCCCGTGTATTTGATGTTTACCAGAGAACAATTAAACAGCAACTCTGGTCTCCCCACCGGGCCTCCCCCCAGCCTCCTGCTCCTGAGCAGCCCTCTTCTCATTCACCTCCACCCGCTCAGCAGGAGGCGTGCTGCTAGTTGGCCTCGTACGTCCTCAACTACTGCCGCTCTGCTCGACAAGGACTCCCAGATGATGGCCGATCCCGCGTTGCTCTCGTCTGGCTGCAGGGAAAAAGGCCAACGGCACCTAACCAGCCTCCGGTGTCCCACCTGGTCACCTCTGAAGCTTTAATACCCCAAATGGGCAACCAGCTAGACCCGTTTGACTTCTCAGATCCCATTAAATCCTCACCGTTTTTATACTCATATCACGTAGCCTACGTGGTTGCCCGTGTGTTACCCCGTCGCAAACAAACTGCCCCCCAGGGGAGCAAGGAACATTGAATTGAATCCCATAATGCCATCATCATTAGAAGGGGTAATATTTAGAGTGTGGTGAGGAATAATCCATACACAGACTCAAGACACACACGCGCACACGCACACACCTCTACGGATTAGTCCCACCAGACTCCCACCTCTCCCAAACTGGGGCAGGCCGTGGGCCTGGGCTGAGATTACAACTCCTACGCAGGCAGGCCTGATGTGCTTTGGAGGCAACACACACGGGGCCTGCTGATCAAAGCTTCCCTCGCTGCTTTCAGAGAACACCTCTATCGCCTCCTCACAACTTCTGAAGACGCACAGTTATTTGGATGAATCAATGCGCCGGGTTACTCATCTATGGATTTACTAAGCGTTTTCACCAGGGGCATGATTGTTTTAAGAAGGGAGAACATTTACAATAGAAAAGCTGGAGTCCCTAAATTGTCTCATAGTGGTATAAACACAAGTTACTCTTCCGGTTTACTATGTATTTTTAAAATAGGCAATTTGTGGCATGATTCAGTCATCCTATTAATCTGAGTAAAGTGTAGATGACAGATTAAGTGGTGACACATCTAAGATGCGAATAACGATGATGATTCGCACTTTCACATCCTCCTGAGACATCCTACTACAGTATAATAAGAATGTCACTATACCGTCAACGTTTTTGTTTTACATTAGATCTGACACCACATCCAGCCACATGAGGTGTTCCTGACAATAAACAACATTTTAAAAATGTAATTATTTTCTAAAGACCTTCGTCTGCAATCAAGTAACTTAATGACCTGATGCCTGCAGACTTATGAACCATGGGGAAACTGACACAAAAGTGGGACTTTCTGCTCCGAAGCATTAACAAAACCACAGGACTTCCTTTGTAACTGTCACCAGGTTAATTTCCATCAGCCGTCAAGCCATGTGGCTCCAACTATTCAGCCAGTAGCAGAAGCCAGAAATAAGACGCAACATACATGTGCGTTCTGATTCTGAAATGCCATAGATCCTTTGGGTGCGTGGAAACATAATGTAGATCTAGAAGAATTCTGAGGCCAAAACGAAACAGGAAAGGGGTCTTCAGAGGAGCTTGGGAAGGCTGCCATTGGGTGCATCATATCTGGGTTCTGGCCACGGAGCTCCAGCAGGGTCTAGAATGACGTCCACAATGGGATGTCCACCGCCTCAGCCTGAGAACGAACCACATGAAAATCTCACTCCAACTTTAGGGTTGTACAGTACTGACTGACGGTAAAGGCTTGCTGGATCGGCACGGGGGAAACACATCCTGATAAATAAGGTGACTTGTGATTGCCTCCTCCTCCGGCCAAATGATGAACAGCGGAAGACTCAGGGAAGTGAAATCCCTCAGCCATTTACAGTTTGCTCAGTTTCTCTTCAAGTGGAAAAACAAACTATATATAGTGTAGGGAATAATTATGCCATTGAAACTGGTATGAAATATCTTTACATTACTTCACTAGATTAAGAATAGTTGGTTTGAATTCAAACGGTTGTTGCTGCAATTCGGCTAATTACCACAAGGTGAATAAATGGTTCAAACCGTCCCTTCAAACAATATATGTCAGTAAGATAATTAAACAACACTCATGTAAAAGCCTCACTTTGATCCTCTCAATCCGCACAAAGTACAGATTAAATTAACCACACGCCATTGGACAGACGTGGTATGTTTGATTCACGCATGGGCTAGCTGTGATGCTACTTGGATGTGGTAGCACATACAAGCCAAAAGGACGTCCAGCTGTCAACTGTCCAAAGACGCAGCCACATTTGCATATTTCCTAGATGCCTTCTATGCAAAATTCAATCCCAGTAACACAGATTAATGCTTCAGAGCCCCTGCTGTCCCGTAAGAGCAGCTGTCTGTACAGTGCCCGAGTCCCCACCCTTAAATGACTACTGTCCAGTTGCACTCACATCCAGAGCCTGGGAATGGTCAGAAAGGCTGGTCCTAGCTCACCCGACACACTATCGTCACAGACACACCCGAGACTAACTTCAATTTGCTGACCGTCCGAAAGGTCAATGGGCGACGTTGGCTTGCCCCTCACATTGCCCTCATCCACCTGGACCATACACCTTTGTTGGAAATACCTAACAGACAAACTTGAATTCCCGCACTCACATTCCAAACACACTTTTTTCATACATGAAATGCGTACACACAAAGACACACACTCCGGCTGTGGCAGAACGTTTGCTTTTGATAGGTGATAATCCACATCATTACTCCAACTAGCCTTAACAGGATTATTAGGGGTGCTGGTTGTTCTGGCAAAGCTCATGCTTATCCAAATCAAACCACGTGCAGCTGCGTTAAATCCGCTACAGCCTCAGTCCAGGGACGGCATATCTGCACTACGACCGTATCCAAACGGGCCCTGGAAGCTAAGCGTGTTTTCTCGTCGAATCCGAGGAGAAGAGAAAGTAGGAGGGTTTGGGGGTGAACGACTGAAGAAAAAAAAAACGGTGGAATTAGCATAACTTGGGGAGCCAGGCAGCGTATGTGACGGCAGGCCCTCAGCCCGGCGTGGGCGTGCCTGTCAGGAAAAGCCGCCGCCGTCGTCTCAGCATCCTGGAGAAACGAGAAAGCCGCCGCGTGCCTCCTGCTGCGTGCGTCCGCCCACCACAAAAATCCCCCTTCCGCTTTTCAAAGGGCGCAGGAAACGACAGCAAAGATGACATTCTCATCTCGTCGGATTTCTTTTTTTACGTTTCTGCTTCTTTCCCCCCCTCGCGATTTTCCTCCTTCCTTGTCTATCTGTGCCCATCCTCGAGCGTGTGGGAGGAAGGGCTGGGTAGATTATCCAGCTCCAGCTTATATTTTGGTGTTCCAAAAAACAAAGTACTCATCTCCCTTCCAGAGGCACTCCTAAAACTGAACCTGTTAGATGTAGCGCCAAAATACAAATGTCCACCTTAACTGGAGTACACACAATGATGTTATTTTTCTATTATGAATGGGTCATGCATAATAACTTGTAATGATTTTACAAGAAATATTAAAATCTCACTTTTCTGATAAGAAGTCGTTATGGATTGCTGAGGTATGGTATTCTCACAAATCTTTGAGGTCATAAGCTCAAATACATAGGAAATGTGGTACAAATATAATATCAACTGTAGATGAATAAGGAATGAAATTACTCATATCCTTTTGGAAATAGAAACTACCAAATTGAAAGAGAACAAACTAGACATCCCCTTTGAGTTATAAATAAAATGGCCGTTTCACAAGTTTTAGTTTGTTTTAGATTTTCTTACACTCTGCAATTAATTAATGAGCCATTAATACAAGATGAAACCCACGAGGCATACAGAATATCAATACAAATATTATATATTTTATGCAAAGAACAACATGGTTGTGGGTTGAATTCTCCCAAAGGTCAAGTATAGAAATGCACTGCATGTTCTCAACAGTTCCTATAAGTCAATTTTAATAAGAGTGTTTGCTGAGGTACATAAAAAAAGATCCACATAGGAGCTCAAGAATTAACTTTTTTTTTCTCCAAGACTTTTCCAACTAGTTCTGTGCCAAGCTGGTTGATAAATACTATACAACAACAAACTAACATTCTAGCAGGCCTGCTGGAAATGCATTAGCCCATATCTGTGCAGTCAGCACAGTGTTTGTGCAACAATTCCCCTGGCATTTTGCTAAGTTCTACTTCACAGTGGTTGGAAAAAAATATGAATAGAAAGTTTTCGTGCAACAATGAACAGCAGCTTTGGATTCAGGGCCAGCCTCCGACGGTGCGTCCTAGCCTTAATAGACCGTAGTTTACTACTTCCGGGAGAATCCACGAGGGGGCAACACAAGGACACACTAAAAAGAGACTTTGTACTTTAGTTGGTAATATTACACACATTCCAATTAAGATATTAACTCGACCTCGAGTCATTTTACTTAAGCAGATTCTCTGTGCGTATGTTTTAAAGCAGTCTATCATACAAATCAGTAATAATTTATTACATTTGATTACCGCATCGTGTACGTTTAATTACAAGTCATTGACATGTGTTTTCCCTCCGAAATGCTGCTTGCATATTGATCTATTTTTCTCCGCGCACGTAATATAAATTTGTTGGTCTAGGGTACTAAACTGAGCAGGAGGACCGCGTATGAATCATGACAATTATACAGTGGAGCGCTGGCCCCCAGCCATTCAAATAAACCAAACACTCGTTCCAATCAATGATACACTTAAAGTAACTCAGTCGTTCTGGAGTCTTTTTAGGTGCACTGTATTGACTCCTGCCTTTTCCCAAAATGAGACAGGAATAGGATTTACTTATCCGGTGTGGTTAAGGGTGGGGTAATTGTACTGTGAAAGAGTTTCTATTCATTGTAACAATTCAGCTGTTTGTTAAATGAATGTGTTGAAGTACACGTTTTTCTAGATTATGTATCTTCAAAAAACTCTGGGTTATTTAAAAGCAAAATCACCATGAATAGTGCCAAAGTTTACAAAAGTTTGGGAACCACTGGTCTAAAGCAATAATAAAGGAGACATTGCTAATTAACAGATAGAAAACAAATGCAGAAAACAAATATTTAAAAAACATTGAACGTTAATTGCCAATGTCTTTGTGTGATTTAGGCTTGTATTAATGGTGGTAGTACAATTACAATATCTGCATACCGTGACAATAATAATCAGTAATTTTACTTGACTTGACTTGATGTCATAAGAATTGTATTGCTCAGACATTGTTATTTTGTGCATTTGACAATAAAGACGTTGACTTGACAATCAACTGACTATAGGCCTATTCTTTATAGGACCCTGCTTCCATGTATTCATTAGGTTGCAGAAGCATTGCTCTACTGACCTCCGCGAACGTTTAACATCGGTTGGTCGGAGAACTGAGCTGGGAAACCGCGAATGGAACCATGCCATTCTCTGGAGTCAGGGAAAAGAGTCGTTCAAATAGAACGAATCATTTACCAATTGCACGTAATCTACACACAATGAACCGCGCGTTTCATATCTCTCTAAAGGTATCTCTGGTTTGCTGATAAAGGCTAAATCAATCAATAACAGAATAGCTCAATTTCTAAAATCAAGTATTGCAAGAAAATAACTGAATCAATATACTAGTATAAACATGTGTGATTTAAGATGTGTTTATTACTTTAGGGTATTTGTGTATTTATCAACGCATTATGTGATCTGTTTTTCATTATCTTCTACTTTCGTCTAATTCCTAACAGCTGAATTTGAACGCACACTAGCTAGCCAGAAGCATTCTTGCTAACAACAACTGTAACACAACAAATAAAAATGAGGATTTGTTGTTACTATATAACAGTTTTATATACTTTGGGCGTACATGTTAATGGAATCCTTGGCTATTCCTATGCAGGTGAATGTTTTACAAGGTTGGAACTTACAGTAATGCGCGTTAGCAGGTTAAACAACATGGGCTAGCTAACTAGATGTTTTGATAGCTAACGAATAGTTTTATTTTCAGTGGTGTAGTAAACCAAGTAGCAATTAACGCAATGTATTGTGTGGTGCACGACACTACTTCTATTTGCGGTGGTAATATGCATAAAAAATATGGGGAGATTTTGCTATTTTATATTTTGCTGCAGAGTCAGTACACAAGTAACGTAATTCCTTGGAGCACTAGGATTGTGTAGTCTATAGTTACATCAGTTTGTATCCGTTATTGTTCTAGATCATGGCCTAGATTATTGCGGTTTGTCTAATGGAACAGGGACGTTTTTGTCAACCTTTACAGTGCCCTAGTGCTGGCTATATTATATGACTGCTCAGTCAAAGAAATGTACAACAGTGATGTCAGTAATTTTTCTCTAATAAGCTTCTACTTATGAATTCCACCAGACTGCACGTACCTGAGAGAAAATCAAAACACCACACATTTTGGAACACGTTGTTTCTGCTACAGCTCTGGCACAATTATCAAATGGAAAGATATCTGGTCCACCTTCCAGGTAATACCACTAAAGTATATCAGTCATGTAGGTGATGATCTATCATTTGAAAAAGATTGTTAATAACCTAGCAGTTAAAGCGTCTTAATATTCACAGAATACTAGATTGAATCCCAGAGCCGGGAAGGTGAAAATGTGTAGACAGCATGGGTCTAATCCCTTATTGCTCTCAGGTCCTTGCGGTAACTGAGAATGTTTTACTTGGTAAAAACAAATGTGATTAACCTATGTTGTGATGGCAACAACCAACAGAACTTCAGATATATCTGGCTAGTTGTTGTGACTCACGTATTGAGTATCAAACAACCAAACTGTTGAATGTATCCGACCATCAAGGTGCACGTGAAGGGAGACGAGGGGGTCTATATCATGTACCCCATGGAGGGGACCAGGAACTGCTACGAGCCAGACCACTTCCTTGTGCAGTCCCAGTGCCTTCTGGACCACTACTGGCCTCCCAGCCCCCGGGTGGCAGCCGAGAGTTTGGACATCCCACTGGAGCAGGAAGAAGTGTGCTTCATGGTGAAGACCCCCAGGGCCAACTCTGAGCACACTCTACTCATCAGGGGCAAACGTGAGATGGTTTGGTCTTTGTGAAACGGAGTTGTCTATGGGATTGGAATTACGGATGGACTAAGGAGAGCCACCTCTGTTTGTATTGCAGGGTTGAATATAATACGTTTTGGAGTCTTTGCGTGTGGCCTCGCACTCTTTTACTTTGCTGGTGTTTTTAGTCGGTAAGTTGTTTGCCATTTAAACCCTAAGTATTGTCACTGTTTGAGGTATATTTATTGACTGCCCTGCACCTCCTGCTCAAGCTTTTAAACCACACAATTCGGTTAAAGATACTTGTCAACTGTCTTTGGCTGTTCAGTGTCACCCCTCATGTAAAATTCCCCAAGGGGGAGATTGCAAAAGACACCAATCATCAGCCTCATTTAGCTGAGGTTGGCCTTATTTACAGTGCATTCACCTCATTTGGCTGATGCTGGCCCTATTCACAGGGCCATCACCTCATTTGGCTGAGGCTGGCCCTATTCACAGTGCATTCACCTCATTTAGCTGAGGCTGGCCCTATTCACAGTGCATTCACCTCATTTAGCTAAGGCTGGCCCTATTTACAGGGCCATCACCTCATTTGGCTGAGGCTTGCCCTATTCACAGTGCATTCACCTCATTTAGCTGAGGATGGCCCTATTCACAGTGCATTCACCTCATTTAGCTGAGGATGGCCCTATTCACATTGCATTCACCTCATTTAGCTAAGGCTGGCCCTATTCACAGGGCCATCACCTCATTTGGCTGAGGCTGGCCCTGTGGATAGAACAACATATTCATGTGATACAAACAAATAAGCTGTACTATGGGAAGCAATCATATGTTTTTCTTCTTTTTTTCCTCAGGAGTTCCTTGTTTTTTTACACGTCCGGCATTTCAGTGGGAGTTCTCTCCATTGTGATCTTTTTACTGTTGATCCTGAGACGCTTCATACCGGTAATGACCCCATTTAGGCTAAAGCTGGCATTTACTAAAAGCTGCTGCATATTTACATTTGACAACCTCTGCTAATCAGTGCAGTTAACGCACCAGTTATTTGGCACAGACATTTGTCCCAACACCCTGAAGTGACTGTGTCCTGTTTGACATTGCCATGTGAAGGGCCATTGTATTTCACCAGTGCTTGTTCTAGAGGATTGATCAGGCTGATGGATCAAGGAATTTTTGTGTGTGGTCTAGGGGTCCAGTGGTCTAGGCTGATGGATCAAGGCATTTTAGTGTGTGGTCTAAGGGTCAAGTGGTCTAGGCTGATGGATCAAGGCATTTTAGTGTGTGGTCTAAGGGTCCAGTGGTCTAGGCTGATGGATCAAGGCATTTTAGTGTGTGGTCTTAGGGTCCAGTGGTCCTGGCTGATACCTCTGGACCAGTGGTTCTTAACCCATTCCTCAGGAAACCCCTGCCAGTCCGGGTATTTTAACTACCCTTTAGCTAGCGCACATAATCCTCAAGCCCTTGATTAGTGTATCTGCTGTGCTTGTTCCGGGCTGCAGCTAAGATGTGGAATGTCTGGGGTTCCCTGAGGAACGGGTTAAGAACCACTGCTCTGGACGGTCTGTGCCATTGCAGTAGCAGTTTGATTCCGGCCTACACCTGTTTCTACACATGATCTCCTCTCTGTCCCATTTTATCTCCTCTATCAATGGCATAAGACGTCATTTCTGAGAAGGTTTAATGTTGTATAAAAACAATTCAGGGATATATTGTGATGTAATTTTTGTTGGTTTTTGGGGATCAACTGTTGGATTGGTATCTGATTATTTTTATTTGCTGTGGGTCCTTTTGAATGTCCGCACGTGTCCTTTTGAATGTCCACACGTGTCCTTTTGAATGTCCACACGTGACCTTTTGAATGTCCGCACATGTCCTTTTGAATGTCCGCACGTGTCCTTTTGAATGTCCTCACGTGTCCTTTTGAATGTCCGCACGTGTCCTTTGAATGTCCACACGTGTCCTTTTGAATGTCCACACGTGTCCTTTGAATGTCCACACGTGTCCTTTTGAATGTCCACACGTGTCTTTTGAATGTCCACACGTGTCCTTTGAATGTCCACACGTGTCCTTTTGAATGTCCACACGTGTCCTTTTGAATGTCCACACGTGTCCTTTTAATGTCCACACGTGTCCTTTGAATGTCCACACGTGTCCTTTGAATGTCCACACGTGTCCTTTTGAATGTCCACACGTGTCCTTTTGAATGTCCACACGTGTCCTTTTGAATGTCCACACGTGTCCTTTTGAATGTCCACACGTGCACAGGCTTGATAGAGCTCCTGTAAAAGTAGGATACCCAAAAACATAGCTTCCTAAAAAGTAGGATCCCTTAAGAACTATAAACAGTAATTTATAGTTTGTCCAATTGAACAACTCTGCATTTCTAGCTCAATAAGTGTTTATAATAGACTGAGTGGTATAATAATAATTAGCTGGGTGCTGATCCAGTCTCTAATTTCACACATACTCAAGGTGTAACATACGCATGTGTGATTTTGAAAACTTGGATCCAAGGGTTTAGACAGTTTCTAGACACCCTGTCGTTTAAATGTATTGTTCGAGAACAGATTTCAATTTTTTCTTTTTAGCGACCTTTTTGGTAACTGATGTCCTGTAACCTGATGCCCAATATGACATATTCATATTCTATGTTTAATTTATTTACCATAATTCTCATCTACATACATTCGCTACTTCTTTATGACCCAACCAGGGTTCTGTGGCCATGGTATTCTTTAACCCTGAGAATGAGACGGTCAGTTAGCCATCGCGTATCGGCTAGCAGGTCCTTAGGACCTGGGGCTCTTGATCTGTGGAACACTGTCATTAGGTTGAGGGAGCCTCCTGGACCAAATGCTGACGCCCGTCTCTCTTCCAGAGTGGCCTGTTCATCACACTACTTGGTGCCAGCTCTGGGGTGTCCTACCTGGGTTACCAGGCGCTGCTCAGCCACTGGGACGACTTCATGGCGCTGTACTGGAGGCATGCCCTGGGTGAGTGGAAGTGGGCTTTCCTCTAGTGGGACGTTTCACAGGATCTCCCGGCTACTTCATTACTTCATGTTCAGACCCTTTCGATAGCGCTGTTCGTTCGAGTTCACCGTTAATTGCACGCAGATCTCAATCTGGTTTGTTGCTTGGTTACCAAAGAGCAGCTGTTGCTTGCCGGAGCGTGCTTGTGACAGAACGTATCCGGAACGTCTCCTATCTATTCATTTTGCAAGTTTTTAGGCAAGGCTCTTTTTTTTAAAAATTCTTTTATTAGTCGTTGCTTAAAATATTATGATCAGTAGGCTAATCACGGAGCAGCTGTGGCCCACATGGCTGAGACCACATTGCCGCTGAGATGGGCTTTTAAATAGATAGAGCACGTTGTTGAAGCCCATTTGTTCCTTCCTATTTTCTATGTCTACGCGTGGTTCATAGGAAGATCCCAACGAGGCACAGTGCAACTAGGCCCTGACATATTACAGCCAGGGAGAACTAAACAAGTGGATTTGCTATTTTCCAGCTACCTCACATCATTAAATATTTGTGTTGACAAACAAAAATATAAAAAAAAACAAATAAACCTAAAAGGTTTTTGGGAGCAGATGAGATTTTGTTCAATAGTAGTGAATCAATTTATGAGAATCTAGTGAAGTAGTGTTTCGTTATTGCAAATAGTGCTATAGGAACAAAGATGTAGCCTTCCTTGTGGATTGTGGGATTACAAACAATGTTTTCTTGCTGTTACTTCCATTTATGGGCCATTTTATCTGTGGCTCATGTTAATTGTTCTTGCATATTGAACCTGTGTCAGACAACCTTCATATGAGGAAACTACACAAGGTACATTCTCTGCGATGGAACGAGTGGAAATGGGCCACCGTGCATGTCTAGCTGACATCAACGCTTTTATCTGTGTCGTTTTTATCTGCTGGCCTGTCTCGTTTTCCCGTCAAACCGTAACTGCGTGGCCCTCGGCAGTAGAAGGCCTCTAGGCCGGGTTCAAAAGGGGGGGAACACGGTCGGTGCCAGGCGCGCTCTGTGTGGACCCAGTGTGAACAGCGTTTGACGGTACTGAGGAGTGAGGAGTGAAAGCCCTTGACGGTACACCACCCTCTCCCACCGGAGACGTCCGGTGTGTGCCTGCCCCGTGCCTGTGTGTGTTGTGACACGGCCGCCGCTCGAGCCACGCTCTCCCTGGCCCGGCGGGGGGTGGGGCCGGGTGGCGGTGGGCGGAGCCACGGGAGTCTGGGCGGACGCCAGAACGGTCGTGCCCTCTCTCTCACGGCAGCGCCGGAGCTGTTTGGAACGGCGTGATTCCCGCCAGCGCGTCTGGATTAAGGAAGCGGCGCCGCCGCTGGAACATCGATTTCTATGCTCAGAAAACAAAAAGGCTTTAGGGGGATTAGCGCTGAAAGATGTTCTTTTCACCCCTTGCTGGCAGGCCTCAAATGGGTCCCCGGTACACACACACACCACACACACACGGGGATTCTAATGGGAGTATTAAACGCATTTGAGTGTGCCCGCGCGCCTCTCTGTGTGAAAACCTTCACTGACGCGGACTGGACTCTGAGTGGTCGGTCTCCCTGTCCGTCACCCACCTCCAGGCTACCTGCTGGCGACCGGCGTGATCAGTGGGCTGGCCTGCTACCAGCACGGCCCAATCGGGAGCCAGCGCGTCCTGGCCCTGCTGACCGGGGGGCTCCGAGGCGCCGCCGTGGGCCTCATGTACTACGGGGTGACCTACCCCATGGCCTTCTACACCCTGCTGGGCCTCCTGCTGCTCCTCAACGCCCTGCCCTGGGCCTACAGGCTCCTGCTGGGGACGTGCAGGTACGCCAGGCTGTATTTAGTTTAGACGCGTCTAACGGGACGTTGTGTTTATTGTAGCAGGCCAGTCTGTTTTCGGTCCACCGTCGTGTCGTGCGCTTGGTTGAGTCTGTCCGACTGGCCCTCCTTATGACCTCCAGGCTGGCGGGGTGGCTTCTTGCCTCCCTCCTGAGTGTGTTCCGGCGTAACAGGAAGCCCCAGGTGCGCCTCCTTACAGAGGAGGAGTACAGGGAGCAGGGAGAGGTGCACACCAAGGCCTCGCTAGACGCCCTCAGGGAGTTCTGCGCCACCCCTGCCTTCCCCGCCTGGGACACAGTCCTCCGTCTCAGCTCTCCACAAAGGTACGGTGAAACACCCTTCCTATAGTCTGGTAGTCATCCATCCTGAAACAACCTCTATTAACAGTATTTTATGACCAATGCCATAGACATTGTTGATGTTGTTAATAACTGTTGTAGCTGGAAGCGGCAGATTTTTTTTATTTATAGAATGACTATGTTGGCGTATAGAGGCCCATTATCAGCAACCAGCACTCCTGTGTTCAAATGGCACATTGTGTTTGCTAATCCAAGTTTCTCATTAACACCAGCTCTGCCTTAATACTCACTTATAACAAGGTGCTCTGGATCCAGAGTGCTGATTGGATGAAAGCTCTGCTATTGCTTTTACGAACCGGTCACCGACGCCAAGAGACCTTTTACTACTGTAACTGTGACGGCAACTGGTTTATAATGGCCATGCAGCCTTTTCGGGGCTGGCTGTCAGACATATGCCGTCTGTCCAGGCTGCCTGCGATGCGTCCGCACCCGATGCTTGATCAGACGCCAGGTCCTCTGGGAGTGTTGAACGGTGCTTCTCTCTGCGCCCCGCAGCTTTGCAGCGTTCCTGAAGGGCGGAGTCCACGTCACCGCCCAGGAGCAGCAGAGCCACGAGCAGGATTACGGCCCCGGGGGGTCCTACTACGAGGAGATGCTCTTCAGCTCCGCCAGACACCGGGCCCTGGGCCTGGTTGCCCACGATGACCTCAGCGACGACGAGAACAGCCATGCCCAGGCCCCGCCCCCGGCTAACCCGCCCCCGCTCCACACTGCGCCCGTGCCCCGCCCTGAGCCCGCGGCCAGCTGCCCGCCCCTGATGTACGGCGCCCCTGTCTACGCCCACTACCGCCCGCCGTACCCTCCCTCGCCCTCGCCGCCAGGGCCCTTCGTCAGCCCGGATGACGAGGATGAGGACATGGACCTGTTCTGAGACCAGGGGTGTTGTCCTCCGTGGTGACCCCCGAGGGACCCCATAATAGCCAGGAAATGACCACTCAACCGGCACCAGGGTGCGCCACAGCCCTGGTTCTCAGCGAGTCGGTCCAATTAAGGGTTGTGGCGCCCCAGGCGTTGTGTATGTGTCTCTGACCGGCCGTACTTCTGACCAAACTCTTAAGGCCCCGTCTTACATTTCTACTACAGCCCAGGACTAATTGCAAGTACGTGGTTAGTTTTTTCCTTCCGTGTGTGATAAGTGCCTAGGACTTTGAGACCTCCTGTTGGCAAGCGTTTTCTCGCTCTTGGCTGTGGGATCCAGTGATCTACCGCCCCCTCCTGGCCATTCAGGAAGCTGCAGTCTCAGGGACAGCCAATCACATGCAGTAAACATCAAACATGTGTCAGAAGCACACAGTCTATCCCCTTTGGACAGAAATATTGCCCGAGTGTTTTTTTTTATCTATTTAAGTTGTTTTATATTATGTTTTATCAATTTTAACGATGAAGTGTTTTGGTGAATGTATTTGTAATTAAGTGACAGAGATGATTTTAGAGTTTTGCTTTTATTAATAAATAAATGATGAACCCATCTTCCTCTTTAAGTGACATTTTATTGTGGACTTGAAGGCACTGGCTTATATTGTCCAACCCCGTAGTAAACTATTTGATGTTGATGACTTTTGTCATACATTGGACACTTGTCTGAGAAGTAGTCATATATTTTTCAATACATTTCCAGAGGTAGATCTCTAGAATTCATGACATTATAGTTTAATATACTTTTTAAACCCTAAAGGCCCAGTTCACATCAGATGAAAGGACGTCCTTTAACCTTCTATGTTTAAAATAGGTTTCATTTACCCTGCCATACAGTAGATAGGTACCCCAAGCATGGTCAAAATCACATGTTATAATGCAAAGGAAGGCAAAGTGTTGTGTAACATTCAGTAGTACAGCTGATGTACCTCAAACAAGTACATTTGCAGTGACAACTATATATCTGTGCCCTTGCATTATTATATGTTCCCTGCAAAATACTTCAGACTCAAATGGGGGAAAACTAGGGTGTAGAGCAGAGGTGTCCAACCCATTCCACGGAGGGCATGGGTGTGAGCAGTGTCTGCAGGTTTTTGCTCTCACCCGGCACTTAATTAGGTCTGTAAAACACCTAGTTGTTTAGGTCGGAACTGAGAACCGATAATCTCACACAGTTTACAGGAACAACCAAAATCCCCCCCAGGCCCTCTTTGGACTCGGTTTGACACCTGTGGTTTAAGGCATCTGATCAGGTTGCTAGATTGATCCGTTTTTAAGCCAGCATTTAACTCAAATTGCTCCCAGTGTATTGCTTAGAAATGGGAACATATTTTTAAATCATACCAGGTACAATTAGCTCTGACTAAATTATTCTTGTTGACTGGGTTTGAGTGATTCTTATGTACTAACATTTTTAACAAATAGTAATTTGCAGGTGCCTATGAGCTAAAAAATACCATTACAATGTTCAGAGTAACTGCATGGGTGCAAATATATTTGTTTTATTTTTTAACTTGGTGGAATAATCGTCCACATTGTTTCACCTTTGACTATAAAGTGATTCAGAACCCTACTGACCCTGTCCATGTCCCGCAAAGCAGATGTTACAAACACACACACACAAAGAGCTGTTTAGGAGTGTGTTACATCTGCCCGAGTGTGGCACCAACCAGCTGTGTGACAGCACTGCGGCTCAAGTCCAGTGAGACCGAGACATACATCCACAACCCAATTCCCAGATTCACACGACGGTAACAGTAGATACACAGAGCCTTCCCCCACAACCCTGAAGACGCCGGCTCGGTTATGTCCGACAAGAGGAAACATACAAGCGCTTTCCCTTCCGCCTGACTTCCTCCTCATGTTCGCCGTTTAAACACACGCTGTTCAGCCTTTTAACCGGACGTCCAGGCTGTGTGTGAATCGGCAAAGTCTTGTCTCCATCTGGGTTGGTAGTGCTGTAGGAACAGTTATCGCAGTTTCTCAACGAGCAGTGTTTTAACCTCCACTACTCTGTGTTGTGACCTGTAGAGAGCGGTGGTTGGTCAGTAGGAATCGGGGGATCCTGGTCGGGTAGGGAGATGGGGGTTACCGCCCGAGATGGTCCGGACTGTGGAGAACTGCTGGGTGGAGCTGTGGGGGTTTCCTCCATCTCCTCACCGGTGCTAATATCATTAATCTCCTGGCCATCACAGGAAAGGGGAAAGTGTTACACCATAGGGTTCTTTAATACTGTCATTTATTATTGGTAAACACCGGCAACCTTCCACCTTCAGTGGCATTCAACGGAGCAAAATGTCCCGTTTTCCCAAAATGGTTTGAATTCCACTTTTTACCTGCAGGTACCTTCCACAACCGCAAATTCATTACACAGGATTATCAATCGGTGGATTTTTATTTGGGTTATTCGGTCTCTCACTGTTCAAATAGACCTAACATTAAAATGATTGACTGCTCATTTCTTTGTCAGTGGGCAAACGTACTAAATCAGCAGGGGGATCCAAAAATGTTTTCCTCCACTGTGGATGAATATGTATATATGTATATATATATGATTTGTTAACTGCTGTTCTGCTTAGTTGTGTATTAAACCATAACCCATACAGAGACCCCCTAGCCGACCCGTCAGCCAACCTGCATCTGTTGATGGTTGATGTCCGGGCTGCTCCGGTTGAGGGTCGACATCTCTTTGATCTGCTGGAGAGCGAAGGCCAGAGTGACCCAGGGCGAGGCCGACACCACCCAGGCGGGCTTGCTCCCATCCTCCAGCTCCTCCTGGTGCTTGGTCTTCCTCTGCGGCCGTGCCGGGTCGACGGCGTTGTCCGATTGGATAACGTTGATGGTTGCGATGGGGACGGGGCTAGAGGGGACCGGGATGTTCTCCGCCAGCATTGTGGGATCTGGAAAGCGACGCCACGTGTAAGTGATTAACTCAAATGTTACGCCTGCCACACAGGAACCCCGACGTCGCTGAGGCAACCGCGGCTTCTGCCTGGAAATCCCAGACGAAGTCCATCGTTAGTCGAACGCAATGTCCGGCAGAGATTTGGGAGGGTTCGGGTGAACCGTTCACAGTCACCGTAACAGAGAGGTTAGCAGAGAATCGGACGTATTCATATTATACCTTTATCCCCGGCGGGCACCGCCAGCCATTGGATGAGAGCGAAGAGGAGGAGGAGGACCAGCGAGGCCAATCCAATCCCTCTGAAGGTGTAGGCTGCTCCTAAACCATAGACAAAGGTGTTAACTGCACAGCACTGCAGGATACCCCAAACCCTACTCTATAACCCCTGAACCCATGCCACTGGCTGGAAGCATCATGAGGAAAGAGGCTGTTCATGTAGGAGTTGGCCAAGTGAAAGAAAGGTAATAAAACCACACTTACAATGAGGAAATACGTGATTATTTTCAGATTCAGAACCTAATATATTCCTTTAAATCATATATACATGGATTTACTTTGATCAGCTCGGTACTGACAGTTTTGGCCAAATCTTCTTGTGCAAACTGCTTCATTTTGTTTTCTGTAGAAATAAATCCATGTGTTTTCTGTCCACAGGAGATTGTTCCCGAAGGATGGTGACACGTTCAGGAGTTTTGGGGCAAATTGCAGACAGGCTTTCTTATGTCTCTCTCAGCAGTTGATCACCTATGTCACATAACCCCCTTTTTGTCCAGTCTTGACTGCAATCTTGTTTTTAATCTCATGAGATTCTTTTTTTTAATTTCCAGACTTTTCTAGTGTCATATTTTGGACTGTAGCAAGGGATTTGAGTCCGATCTTGACAGATCAGAAGGATTTCTAATGTAAATAATAGTGACATGAGAAGAAAATATGTTTATTGATTTAGAAATACTTTTTCTATTCTAACTTTAATTAAAGGATTGCTTTTTCAAATTTTGTGTAAAATCAAGCAGATAAACTACAATAGCATTTTATATAGCCTCTTTTGCTTGTATTTATCAAGGGGTCCAGTCATTCCGATGGGCACGGTACTGTTAGCCAGTCAAACATACCATTTGCAGCAGTTACTACTGTTGTCAATGTTCGTTTCAATGAATGAACATTGAACAGTGAAATGAACGCTCAACAGTAGCTGCAAATTGAACCTTTAAAAAAGTGAAATAGCTCGTTCCCATATAATGTTGCCAATGTTACCAATTTAGAACACCGGAGGTCTCTTAAATTGAATACAACTGCAGCTAATACAATAACCTCCGCTACATCCTCTTCATAGTGGAACTCACCGAAGAAGTGGACGAAGACTCCCCCCACCATGGCCCCACACCCCCTGCCCAGTCCCAGGTGCAGCCCCTGGAGGATGCCCTGGGCGGAGGTCCGCAGCTCCGGGGGCACGGCAGCACTCAGGTAGGAGATACAGGCCGCCCACACGGAAGCGTGGGTCAAGCCTGGCCACAAAGAAACACGGAGAGACAGACAGACAGAGGTATTTAGATTATTAATGAGAGACACTCACATGCATAAAAACATGGACAGTACATCATCACACACACGCACAAGCGAGTTCAACAGCATACTTTTTGCATTAGGAGTAGTACACAACTAGAGTCATTTAGCATTTTTCTAGCTGATGTCAGAGGGAGTGACGTGAGTAATCAAACCTGTACGTTGGCGGCAGGTGACATGCAAAAGACAGTATCCTTTTTAAAAGGCCCTGCTGGGTGTGTCATGTTTGAACTGGCTAAACCAGCTGGGTTTACAACACACCTCGTTGTACAACAATGCCCCTAAAAAGCAACCCGGCATGCCGTCATCCCGTCTCATCCGCGCAATGCCCTCCACTGCCGTCATCCCGTCTCATCCACACAATGCCCTCCACTGCCGT
>JACXGK010001327.1:0-72261 GCA_016801125.1 Novumbra hubbsi | reverse complement strand
AATTTCTCAGCACATTTACAACTGATTGCAACTACATGGACAAAGGATTGGTTTCACTATCTTGACAAAGAACCGAACGACTACGTTACACAGTAACATAGGAATCCTTAATATTTCATATCTCTGACTCGAAACAATGGATGTTTTATTTCCAGAACCTCATTTTCCAAAGGCTGGATCGAAACATGCACCTGTATACGTAGAACAGTATTGCTAACCAATGACAAAATCTTACTAATTGAATTCTTCCAATACAAATGATATTCTGCACCGCCATTGTTATGTCTGGCATAGAGCCTAAAGCAATATCTTTATTCAGTTTATCCACAAAATCATGAGTAAGACAGAAATTAATTACGTTTGTAGAGAACCATGATAAGCATGCAAAACATGCTTCAGTGACAAGTGAGATGTGTTGGTTTTATTTAATTCCCACAGATTCCGTCAGGTTTAACTATTACTAACCAGATTGACACAAGTTGTTAGAGCTGTTTGTGGTTTTGACTGTTGGTACGCCCAACATTGTTCATGCAATATCAAATTGTGATTCACATTAATGAGGATAAAGTGCACACCCGTAGCTGAAATGTCCACATATGGTCAAAGTAATCTGTAAACTACATCCCCCCCAGGGCAAGATTGTTTGCATGTACAATTACACAATTTACTGTCATGTGTAATATAACATGGTAGCCCAAACCTTCCGGTACAGGCTTAAACTAAAAACTAATCACACAGTATTTAAATAAGAAATTAATTTAGAAAATCTGCCAGAAACTCATAATCGTCAACAATGGCAGGCCCATTTCAAATGCTTTATATAGGCTAACCTTTAGGATAGAAGTTACTGTCAACACATGATAACAAATTAAACAAATAAAACCATCCACCTTCTCAAAATAAAGAAATGGATTAGGTGCTTTGCATATCAACAAATCGAATAATTTGTTTAATTTGAAATGAAAACCAACATATTTTTTTGCTTCTCTAAGTTATTCTCGATATTACTAGATCAAATCTACAAACAAAATGAAGGGACACTGTTTTGGTGAAAATGAAAGTAACAACAAGTGCACTGAAGAGGCATCAGCAAGATGACCCCCAAAAAGGGAATGTTTTTTCAGGTGGTGGCCACAGACACTTGCTCTATCCTTATCCATCCTGACTGATGCTTCTCTAGTTTTGCATTTTGCTATTGTCCTTGTTACTACTAGTAGCATGAGTGCGGTACCTGCTGCCCATTCAAGCTTAACAGTCTAGTTCCTCCAGAATGTCATGGCACATCCATACGTGCTGTCGCAAAAAAACAATCTTCTGTCTCCCAGTACAGTCTTAAGAGCATGGAGGACGTACTAGGAGAACGCAACCTCACCAATCATAACCTGTAGCACTGTAATTAATGCTTATTATTGAGAGGTGACACGGCTGGCAAAACTACAGCAGCTATGTCACCATACAAAAGCAAACTAGCTGACTTCATACTAAATGCTGTCCACATTGATAATAAAGGCAAGCGATAAAACATTACCTCTTAATTAGTAAGAGGTCCAAAATCCAGCTTTGACGAACAGCAAGTTATCCGTAAAATGATATAGTTTTCACCACGGCTGCGTTGAAGACGTCCTCCCCACCCATCAACATAACGTTAGCTAGCTAACTATAGCTGGTATAGCGACAACAGACAACACACGGACTTTGGCTTTGATTACATGTTAACGAGTGACAAATCCATGAAGAATCTAATTTGGTCGTTATTACATAATGGCTTTCCCACAATTGCAGTAATCAATCTCATATTTGTTGTGTCATTGCCTTTGACAGAGATCCCTGACTTCATCCAGGTGTTGTGCCGAGAATTGTCCCCCTGCCGAAAACTGTCCCCCCTTTCGCGTGAACGCGCACGCTATATTCCGTTTCAATATCCTTGCTTGTCTGGAGATGCTTGCACTTCACTTCGTTGTCAATTTATTTATTTTCATTCTCTGATCTCAGTTAAATAAAACATTATTTATGTCTGTTCTTAAATACAACCGTACAATGATTACGTTTTACGCGTTTAATTATCGACAAAAAAAATCGCTATTTATTTGCGCAGAATATACTTTTATGTGCAGCTTTCTGTTAGGCTTATATTAGTGTATCAGTCTATACACATTTCGGTTTTCCGAACGTATGCACCATCATCGGCGACATCTCTCTCGTCTTGTTTAAGTATATATAACTATTTGAAAGTGTATTATTTAGAGATTTAGCCCTAGCTGTCCTGACAAAAGAAAATGTTACCAATGTAGCCAACACTATGTTTTACTCGTTTCCTTGCCTGCCGAAAATTGCCATTAATATGCGGCACGCCCATCTTGAAACATTGCACCCCTTCTCTCTCGGGAATGATCTGAACATACAATAAATTACAGTATAGCATTTTTAAAAACAAATTTGATTACAATATAAATATTAATAACAGTATAGTATTGGAAATAGATTACTGATTCTATTGTCAAAGAGTATTTAAAGCTGATACTACCGTGTCACATCCTAGCATATTTTATTGTTTTTCTCACTTTCCCCCAATGGGTCGAGGAACAGAGCCATCTTCTTTGATGGCTGCATAACATTTTATGTTTAGACAGAAAAATAGAGACACACCCATATTGCTAACACATACATACACACATATTTTACACACATTTATTACAAACATTAGTGTGGGTACCCTACAAACAGTATGTACAGTGGGGAGAACAAGTATTTGAAGGTCTGTATGCAATAAAATGCAAATGAATTACTTAAAAATCATACAATGTGATTTTCAGGATTTTTGTTTTAGATTCTGTCTCTCACAGCTGAAGTGTAACTATGATAAAAACTACAGACCTCTACATTGATTTGTAATTAGGAAAACCTGCAAAATCAGCAGTGTATCAAATACTTGTTCTCCCCACTGTACATACTGTTTGTAGTGTACTATACATGTATTTAAATGTACATTGAATTCTTAGTGGTTAATCGTGGTGCTATAACTTAAACTGCCTTTGCGGTACTCATCGTCATAGTCCAGTGATTATGTTCGTTGATGCTAATAATGTAGTTGTACATCATTGAATCCATCAAAAAATTAAATGAGCAATGTTTCAAATGCTAGAGTTTAAATGTGAGTAATATATAAAAAGGTCATAAGAAGCAAACCAACCTTAAGTTTGAATTACTTGCTCCCCCAAATTTCAGTCATCTCAAAGATATCAATGTAGAATGCTTGCTCTGTGGAGCTTCTGTTAAACGTTTGCAACAAATGAAGCATGTAGGCATTTATTGTCATGCCCTGGCTGCGGGCCCCTGGCCATTTCAGGGCATGCTGACTAGAGGGGCCTCTAGCCCTCTCTATGCCATTGTGGGCTCCCCAGTCAGAGCAGCTGCATTCATTTGACTCTGATTGGAGAGCCTACTTAGGCTAGGCTACAGCCACACTCGGTGTGGTGTATTGTTTGTTTGTCCTTTGTTTAATTCAAGTTCAAGTGAATACGCTACACGTTATTTGTACTTCGTTTTATGTCAGTTAAACCTTTCATTTCCGTTTACAGTTTCGTGTAGTTTGTACTTGTTTGTTTCTTTGGATTAAATCACCTTTTCATTTAATAATGTCTGCGTTTGGTTCGACTCCACACCACAACCGTGACATTTATGGTCTGAAAGAAAAAATAAAGACAATGTGTAATGGATGTGACTCTGTAACATTGAAGAACAACAAGTTAGGATTTGATTCCAAATACAAACATTAATCACTTATATACAGAGTTATGTAAATGGTCCAAGCCATCTTACCTCACTTTCCAGCTCCATATTTGGACCAGTTCTGTAGATATCCACATAAAAGATTTTATATGGCCCGATTTTTGATAAGAGGTTGATTTAGAAGTTTGTCAGACCTTCCTGTCCCAAGATGGAGGGGGGGGGGGGACAATTTTCGGCAGGCAGGGAAACAAGCTTGCCGAAAACTGTCCCCCCTATACAATATGCTCAGTTTTGTCACTAGAGTAAAACAACTTTTGTTGCATACACTACTGGTCACCATGAGCTACCAAAATGATCTGCCTTAAGATTGTGGGGGGGGACAATTTTCGCCAAGCAGGAAAATGAGCTTGCCGAAAACTGTCCCCCCATATACAATGTGCCCATTTTTGTCACTAGAGTAAAATACCTTTTTGTCGTCAACATGAGCTACCAAAATAATGTAAAAGGGGGGAGGGGGGGTCGACAGGCAAGAAAATGACACATTACAATATCCTGCTGTCCACTAGCGGATATAGAATTACAAATAAATGTCATGATGTTTGTTATGGTGCACAATTGCGGAAAACCTTTGTGAATAGATTAATACATTGGAATAAAAGCCAGACAAAAAGCTGCACATTACAAGTGTTTTCTGCGCGAACAAACAGCGATTTTTGTCGATAATACTGTTGTATTTAAGAGCTGACATAATTCATGTTTTGTTCAACTGAGATCAGAGAAACGTAAGCTAAATCTCCGAAGGGAAAACATCTCCAGACATGCAAGAATATCGCAGCAACGGAAAATAGCGTGCGCGGTCACGCGAAGGGGGTACAGTTTTCGGCAGGGGGACAATTCTCAGCACAACACCTGTCCCGTTCTATGCGCGCGTCTCTATGGGGACTTGTCTATTATGTTCAGTCACTCAGCAGCTGAGAGCTCAGCGCCTGCGTAAAAAGAGGAAGAGAGCATGGGAGAAGAGGGAGGTTCTCCGTATTCATCCCTTTCGCTCTCTCCAGCCTTTAACCACTCATTAGTATCATATCTCATTGTAAGAGATGCACAATTGTTGTCTCAAAATAGCCCCCAAAACAATCACAAAAAGATTAGAATATAAAAATAATGATGCCAAAATACATTTGGAAATAACAAACAGCTAGCCTGGCATTTTATAACTAGCATGCATTGACTGGCATGTTATTTTTCATGTTATCCCATACCCCTGAACTATGATCTATTTGCCTCATGGGGGAAGTACCTTATTTTAATTTCCACATCTTTCTCTGCAGTGTGTCAAAGTCCCCAAAACACTAACAGTGCAATATGAGCTAAGCATTTTCAGAGGCTGTTGCCAGCCTTGGGCTATACCAAGCTAAGCATGTTCTGCCTCGGGCTGTTGCCAGGAACACTGGGCCCCCTGAAAATACATTAAATTCCTCCCTCAATCATAACTCGACTTGAATTAAACCAGGACGAAACAATTGTATGCTTTCATTATGAAACAAATGGACATTTGCTTTTATAATGTAAAACATTTATGTATTGACGAACAGATCCAGGCCTACAATTCTGCCTGTAAAGTCAATCCCATATCAATTTAGTGCTGATATGGCTGTAGCTCTTTGATAACATGTAATTAATACAGTGGAGGAAAAACATATTTGATTCCCTGCTGATTTTGTACATTTGCCCACTGACCTTTGGTCAGACAGTTGCTTCTGGATGCTTTTGATGATATTTTCATAGATTAACTTTCACTGATCTCTGGAAACTTAAAACCAACACCAGTGCATGATCAAATCGGAATAATCCCCAGGCCATAAGACTTCTCAACCAGCAACATTGATCTATGATCATATGGATCACAAACATTTCAATGATCTGATGACATTCTATGCCATTCAAAGCACAATAGCATATATAAAGGTACCATTCATAGGCACTACTACACTAATATTTATAATATTTTAATACTTTTGTTCTCATATAGTCATTATCTCATTAAGATTCAGTCCAAAACAGATCTGACTCCTTATAAAGGCTTGTCACAGTGGTCAATGTGATTGTACAAAAGATAAAACCATCCATATGAATGTCTTTGGTGTGTTAGATTGTGTTGTAATTATTATGATGTTGTTGGTTTTGTTTGTTTACCTGTAAGTTCCTTTACACCAGGGGTCTCAAACCGGTTCCACAGAGGGCCGAATGTCTGTAGGTTTTAGTTTTTTCCTGTAAATTGGTTTCAGGTTCAGACCTAAATAACCAGATGAGGGTAGACCTAACCAATCAGTGACATAATTAATCAATCAAGTACAGGTGACAGTGAAAACCTGCAGACACTCTGCCCTCCGTGGAACCGGTTTGAGACCCCTGCTTCACACCCTCAAAGGAGAACAAATAGGACTCCGGAAAGGGTTCCGACCTCTTATGCATTACATTTTCCATTTGGGTTGTTGGCGTACAAAGGAAAGCTATTGCAAAGGAACTCCACAATCTCTATAGGAACTTTGGGCAATCTCAATAAAAAATGTGATGCATGATGCCTCAAGATATTGACATTTGCAAGTTTGCGCAACAAAATAATCTGGTATCTTGAGTCTGTTTCCATTTGTCTTAGAAAATGCAGCGTACTGTAAAAAAACCCTTAATGAGTGTGATCAGTTTTGTAAACACTTCACAACTAGTTAGGGAACATCGGCATTTGACTTCAGAAAATCTAGGGTTTTGATAAACTGAAAAGTCTTCTGACAAATGCAAAACAAAATCGCCACGTAAGGCTCAGCTTTTCATCAATGTGTCCATGAATATATTAAACTTGGTTGTTCTGAGAGAGTAAATGGGATGTGTAAGGCTATTGCCATTGACAATCTCATTGATGTGTAGGCTTCTTCACTGGCACCGCTGTCAAACTTTGCCAACCTGAACATTTGCGGTCTACTTTTTCACCACTAGATGGTGCCGCATACATTGCTGCAATAATACTGCAACAGACAGGGATTCCAATTTTAGACAGATTTTTACATTTTCTAGAGACCCTAATCAATCTGTCTGCTCCTGAGAGATTTGAACTGTATAAAATAAACTAAAAACTGCAACCTTAACAGTGACCTTTATTGAATTAAGAAGATATTTTACAACCAATTTTTGACAGGAAATACTTTTCTTTCTTCAAACCTTTGCATTACAATTTTATCTCAGGTCTAATCTATAAAACATTGCATACCAGACATCTATACCATGCTTCTCTCAAAGCGCAGTGGGTGTAAACACACACACCTCTATTTCGTGAACACTCACTCGGATTCTCACCAAACATGACTTTCAAGAAGCAAAATCACCAATATAAAATATGCCATGTGTAAAATGTACAAGCCAGATGGATCAATAATCAGATATATTATATGACACATCATAGACAACAACCATGTAATTAAAACAGGATCCATTCTCGAGGTGTGGGGCTTAAGTGTTTAGCTGTTATCTTATTTTGTGGTCCTGGATCAGTAAACAGTTTTGCAGGTGGTCTTAGCTGATGAGAAATTGATGATACAACTACCTACCACGTGCTGTTTAAAAAAAAAAGTAGTGTGGCCCCAGATCTCTTGAATGAACCATTCTCATCCCTCAGCCTAATTTTACTGCAGAAAATTGAACACATGTTTGATCATTCATTCTCTAGCACATACAGTGTTAAGACTTAAAGATTAGCGGACCAGTAAAAAAATTGTTTCAGTTAAAAAGATAGTTATAAATCTTGAATACTGGAACCTCAACATTCTTTTTTTTATAAAAGTAAAAAATGTATAAATTTTTATACAAAACATCTTATGACAATGCACTTCTTAATTAAAATAGTAAAAATCGGTGCATGTTCTAGTGATGAGGGTAATGGAATACACCAATAAATAGCCAGTGTTTGCACAGTGTGTCACTTTAAACAGACATGAAAAACAAAAATCCTCAAATCGCGCACATGTAGAGACAGTGGTCTAAAGCCCATGTTCACTTTCCCAAAATAAAAAAAAGCATAAATATAAAAGCATCTTCTTTAAAAAGTACATAAATAAATAAAAAAAAAATGTAATACATTTCTTGTCAGTTCTTGTCATTAGTATATAAAAAAAAATATAAAGTGTAACCTTCAGCCAGTCAGTTGTTGTTGTTTTTTGACACTTCAAAAGTATTTTTTTGTTTTTACAAGTTCTTGCGTCTATTTTTCTCGGTGACCAATTCTACTTAAACTGGTCAGGGATAAGGCCAATATGAGAATGCAAACTCATTGGAGGACTGGAGATGCCCTCGGACCAATCTGACATATTGGAATGTGGAGAGGAGCTGGACCATTGGTCAGGGGATCCGGGGGAAGGAGTTAGAAATGGGTGGTCAGGTACATGCAGCTGGTGATTAGGTGTGTTGTCCATAGGGCCAGAACAGCTGTGCTGAGAAGGCGGGGTAAGGAACTGGGTGCTGAGGATCTGGGTCTCACGGGGGAGAATAGTGTGAATGGGGGCAGAGTGGCCTGTCCCATTGCCCTGCTGTATGTCCGAGCTGCTTATTTCGCTGCTCAGGAAACTCTGGCTCAGGGTCTGGCCGGCCGTGCTGGAGTTGGAGTTCTGGTGCTGGAGCGGCTGGTTCTGCCGGGAGTGCATCTGTATGAGATGAGGCGGCGTACCCAGGTGGCTTGTCTGCAGGCCCTGGTAGCCCATTATCTGGGATAGGGTGGCGGTGGGGACCCCATGGAGGGGAGCCATCATACTATGGGACATAGAAGGGCCTTGGTTGAAGCTGCCCTGCTGTCCGAGACCTGGGTGCATCCTGGACAGCCAATCACACTGTCCTCCTCTGCCACCAGCTCCAACCATTGCCATAGTGATGGTTCCCTGGCTGCCTGGGCTGGATACGGGCAGGTGGGACAGACAGGCAGGGTTGGGGTCAAAGGGCATACGCCCCATGTCCTGCCCCTTGCTAATGCCCATCTGACCCACGTGGTTGTCTCCAATGCCCTGCATGTGGTTGAATGCTATGGGTGGAGACTGCTGGAACGGCGATGTCATCTGCGGTGACGCCACGTCGGACAGGTAACCATGGGGCGACTCTAGGGAGTCAACAGGCGAGAGAACCGCTGAGCTGTCAATCAGACCCCCCTTCCCATCCAGGGATTGCTTCTTCCTTATCCTCATGTCATTGCCAACGTCTTTTCCGCCCTTTCCTCCAGAACCTGGCTTACGGACCTTCTTTCCTGAGGGGGTGGGCTTTAGGCTGCTCAGGTAACCATTGGGAGAGCACAGAGGTGGAGATAGGCTGGTGGCGCTCATGGGCCCATTATGGAGCCCCGGGCTCCTCACTAAGTTGTATTCGTCGAGCAAACGAACAATGTCATGATGCATTCGCTCCTGGGCGATATCCCGGGGAAGTTGGTCTAGGTGGTCAGTAATCTCACGGTTGGCAAAGTGCTCCAAAAGCACCTTGGCGGTCTCAAAGCTGCCCTCCCTGGCTGCCAGAAAGAGAGGCGTTTCCTCCTAAAAATTTAGTAAAAACATTTTACAATGTGTTTTTTTTTTTCCTCATTAGGTTAGCAGTGTCAATGGGCATTTAGTGTTTTTTGAAAAATTATTTATATAACCAACCATCAAAAAAAAAGTGTTTTGAACAGTGTGAGATGTTTGGGAAAGAAAAGTCACCTTGTTGTTCTGCATGTCTTTGTTTGCGCCATTCTTCAGCAACATCATGGCTGCATCCACATTGTTGACAGCTGCCGCCCAATGAAGAGCAGATTTACCTATGGGGGATAATTTTACAACATGGGAATTGAATACAACGGAATATAACCTGAACAGTCCTACACTAAGACAATCCACAGTCGTTTAAGGGGAAATCTTAAATGGCGACCAACCGGTTAGTAGTAACATGCAAATGTGTTTGAATGGAATTGTAAATACCAATACATATTATATGGTATACAGTATGGTGCAAAAGTCTTAGGCCACTAAGGAAATGGTGCAAAGCTATTTATGGCCATTAGTGTTGACTTGCATTGAAACACTATATTACATATATACCAATTAAAAATAAGAATGACAAGTAGGTCCCAAAGGTAATTGATGTCTTAAAGTCTGCATATCAATGCTGCAAATCAAAAACGTTTTGTAAATGTCTACACTTTTCTCTGCCTTATTTTGACAGGAAAGTGTGAAAAGATAGAGGGGAGAGGTGATGCTGAGGAAGCAGCGGACCAGAGTCAAACTAACAAGCACATGTGTTGCAGGTGTTGCCTGCACATGTGTTGCAGGCACTCGTACAGACCACTTAACCAGGCCACAATTTGTTAGACTTTTTATTGTATTGATGTTTACTTGTACTCATTCTAATGTAATATAGGGTTTTTATGAGCAAATAAAAAACTTAGTGTCAAGACAAACTGTTTTAGACATTATTGTAAGGTGGCATAAGACTTTTGCACACTACTGTATATGGACTAACAAATGTGTATTTGTTTGCATTCTAGACATCGTCAAGGAGGTAGGCCAATCAATATTATTCGTAAAAAAACCAACCAAAGTCATCAATGGCGTTGGCATCAGCGTGGCAGTTAATAAGCTCCTCCACCATGCCTTCCACAGCCAACCGGGCGGCCAGGATCAGTGGGGTTGTACCATCATGCATGCGGGCGTCAAGATCAGTGGCTCGGTTCCGGATTAGAATCTAAATGAATTACACCATTTAGTAAACATGGAGAAAAGAAATTGGCTTTTTGGCACCTTTAGAATAGCATTTTGATGTTTGGATTTCTAATAAAATACTATTATATGAGAACTTTGGTACCTGAAAGACTCCCTGAGCATCTGCAGCTACAGCAGCATGTAGCGGTGTGCGTCCCATGTTGTCTTGGACATTGGCATTGGCGGTGGACTCCAGAAGTCGCTTGGCAGCATCTGAACGGGCGTAGCGGGCAGCCAGGTGAAGAGCAGTCTCACCCGTGCGGTCCGTCTGGTTGTGCAGGTTGGCACCCTGATAAATGAAGTCGGAAATTATCTCAGCCGATGGGTCTTCCTCCTCTTCACTGTTAACCAGCTCCATGCCTCCACCACTACATGAGGCGATCATTAGAGGGGTGAAACCATCTGTGACAAACAATATGTGAAAGATGGAAACGAGGACGGTAGATAGTGAGAAACATTACATATCAGAAACATTAGCAAATAGTATTACTTTTAATAGTTTTACACTTTTTTAATAGTTTAAACATTTAAATCAAGGAATTTGAAGTGCCACCAGTTTAGAGACTTCCAACACACCTGGTCCTCGGACGTTGACGTCCATGCAGTCGTTCTCTATCTCCCCCTGAGGAGGTGTTGGGGCAATAGAGTGGATTCGTAGGTCCGCTGCATCCAGATGTTGCTGGGTCCATTGTCTGTGGTCAGTGTGGTCACGTAAGTCCAAAATGGGTGGTTCCTCAAACTAGGACGTGGTGAAACATGGTTCATCAGCTACAGCACACCGTATCAACAACGGAACACAGTGGACAAACAGGGCAACACAAGCATTGTAACCTCACTGAACATGTTAAGCATATAAAGACAATTATGGCTGTATGTATTTATTTAACATACATTATTCAATGTCTAGGTTTCACATGCACCCTTACCCTAAAGCGTCTAGATTCTGGCTCCTCCTCTCCCCACAACCCATTCTGGCTGTCGTCCATCAGAGAAATGTCCACAACGTTCTTTAGTGGCCTGATGGACAAGCAGAGACAAGTTAGAAAAACCTCACAAGAAAACACATCCACATCTTATTATTGATTTTAAACCTTGTGGAGAGAACTGAACCTAGAAATAACTGTTCTATAGACCTGAAAGTAACTATTACCCTACATGTAACATCAATAACTTAACCTTTTAAATGTAACACACACACACACACACACACTTACTTGAGTCCTACAGAGTCCTCCCCAACAGGTTCTCTGCGTTTCTTCTTACTGGGCTCAGATACTTTGAAGCCTTCAGGGAACCAGAGCTGTCCATGCTCCCGTCTGCGTTTACGTGACACTAGCACCCCCAGGCAAATAAAGCCCAACACAGCCAGCCCCAGGAACACCACATACATGGGGTACAGCTCGGTGCTCTCAGGGTTGGGCTGCACACCTGGTGAAGAGGTGCAGGAAGAGTACAGCATTTGAAAATGGGAAAACCTCTGTGAATCTGTAAAGGACAGACATTTTAGATTGTAGTATTTCTGCTAAAGAGAAATGTGTTAACTTACTTGTGACAGCTTCAATATAAGGAACATTGAGATTCCCACTGGAGGCTAGTGCTCCCAGGAATGCAGCAACATCAGTGGCGCTCTGGAAGCAATCTGTGGACTGCTGGTAGCATTGGCGGTTATCAATCTCCAGGTAAACCACCGACCTATCAGAGAAAAGGAGGTTAATTCAACCATTTAGCGGCAAAAGAAGCATTAACCTGACCAATCAGGTTAAATTCGGACAGTATTCTAATACCACATCTACAAACAAGTATGTGGAAACACTGAGCAAGTAATGCGTGTTTGAGTGAGGTAGAGAGAGAGTGGGAGTGCATTGGTGTACAGGTAACAAGCAATGTATAAAAGTTTGAATGAACATGTGCACCAACCCTTTGATCTGCATGGGGTCCAGCTCTCTGCGCCAACGGTGTTTGTTTGCCATGAATGCCATGCTATCCTTCACCTGGCCCAGCATGTCGGCTGGCACGGCCGCCCAGTCAGGCCAGCCGTCGGTGGAGCGTTTCACGTTGTGCTTGGCCAGTTCCTGCTCGCTGCCATAGTAGGGAAACACCATGGGCTCGCCATTAGCATCGCGCCGGAAGACCACGTTGGTGTGCAGAACGCTGCTGAGCTCGCGAAGGAACGCAGATGAACCATTTTTCAGCTGCTCGGGGGGGATGTGGACTACCAGGACAAGGTGACCATCGGCTAGCTTCTCAGGCACATTATTGGCGCAGTCCAGTCCGTCCCATTCACATTCTGCATTGTTACAGCCCTGATCACAGTGGCCATCCGCGTAGTGGTCCTTACAGTATTGGTCATACAGGGGGCTGGGTAGAAAGAGCATGGAAAGTCAAGTAAAAAATTCCCATACTTGGTTGAGTACAAATGTTTCCTCAATAAGGTATCAGCCAAGTCAATGCTAGTAGAATGGCCAGATCAAGTGAATGAGGATGAAACAGTCCGAATACGAAGCTTAGCAAAAATTGTGATAGCATACCCGACATCACTTTTCAGTTTAGACCATACCACAGCTAACATTTTCAGTATTATTACAAACTATACATAAAACTTTGTTTTAATATGTTTAGTATTTGTATTAAAATATGCAATATAAGACAGAGACAATTTGAGCCTTACTTGCACTGCCCCTCCTGTCCCTGGCAGTCAAAGCCATCGTAGAGACACCCGGGGGTGTTGCACTGCTCGTCGCATTTCACATTGTTGAAGTAGCGCCAGCACTGCAGCGCCGCAGAGCAGTTCTGCCACGGATCGTCGAAGTTGAGCGAACAGTCGCCGCCATCCCAGCCGCATGCGTGGTTGTTGCATCGTGAGTCGCAAATGTGATTGCCCGCCCATTCGTCGCACTGCGGGATCTCGCAGCTCACCTCAATCTCGGGCGGTGGAGTGATGTCCCGCCCAAAACCACCAAGGAAGGAGTAGTCAAGGATGTGACAGAGCAATCCATTGAAGTTAGTGGGACAGCTGCAATGAAAGAAGGGAGGGTCGGGGGTGATCTGGCAAGTGCCCCCGTTGTAGCAGGGGTTGGCGTTGCATGGACTGTCAGTGGGAGTGTGGCATTCTGGGCCAGTGAATGCAGCGGTGCACAGACAGCGAGGGCTCAGGTGGCCGGAAACACAGGTACCACCATTCCTGCAGTTGAGGCTACCACAGGAGTATGAGTCGTACTCGCAGGATGAGCCTGTGTAGCCCTAAAGAGTCCCAGACATAAACACATACTTTAAAACGTTTATTCTCCAAACCTCAATTTCAAATTCTCGCTATACATAAAGGCACCCTTTTTCTTAGATTCAAGAAATATTATAGCTAGGTTGATTAGGGTGCTCACCGGTGGGCATTTGCAGATATATCCCTGTGGGGTGTTACTGGCCACTGCACACGTTCCTCCATTCCTACAAGGCCTCCCCTTACAGCCATCGAACACCTTGTCACAGCGCTGGCCTGGGGTGAAGAAGAGGAGAGAAAGTTTCCACGAAAGTTTTGACACTGGGTAAAATGTAGATAAAACCAGAATACAATAAAGTGCATTGCCTGTGAACACAGTACATCAATGCATCCACAGATGTGTTATTTTTACCGCCATGTTTCTAAAAAAGTTGTAACACGGCGTAAAATGTAGACAAAACCAGAATGCACTGAAGTGCAAATCATTTACACCCTATATTCAGTAGAAAGTAGTACATGAGAATTGCAAAGAGTATGGGTATCTACGTAATCAAATATAAAATTCTGTTTCAACATATTATATTAATGAAATATAGGGGGAAATTATTGGCATCATTGCATTTGTTTTTGTACACACAAGCAGAGGCAGACTTAGCTATGGGCGACATGGGCAGTTGCCCAGGGCGTCATCTTGCCAGGGGGCGGCACAGGGCGCACACACAAAAACACAAATTCTGAATGGTGACATACGCACGAACAGTCTATAGCTCATTTGCAGATTGTGTAAATGAATGTCACCGTGTTCAAGTTGAATTCAGGCCTCCCCATTGGAAGCACGAGGGGGGAGCTGGGAAATCTATCAAATAGCGCACCTCTGACCTGTACTAATAATGCATATAGTCACACTACGAAATGCTACCAAATAAACCACAACTTATTCATAATACTGGGAATACATATTTACAAAATCGTTAAAAAACTCTTATGTTGTCTGAGCCTGAAAATAAAGACCCATTGGCATCCACTTCTCCCCAGCAGAATTCCTCAGGTGTGCATATGTGTGGGTGCATACACCTGTTTGTGGGCATCCCTGCATAACTTTGCTGTAATCTGCATAAATCATGCACTTGCTGAGCAGATGGTTTAGATGGCAGATGTGGAATTTCATTTTTAGTTATTGATTTATTTATATACTGCAGTTCTATATGCTACAGTTTGTTCCTATTTGTCTTTGATAATATTTCTTTTTATATTGGGGTCTTTTTTGTTTATATAGTTGAAAAAGTTCTCTTTTTGGGGGGGGGGGGGGCATATAGGTGGGTACGTCCCTTGTCCATCGGTTTGGTATGACCAGTACCTGTGTATCCAGAGCGACATTCGCAGCGGTAGCTGTTTGTGAGCTGGACACAGTTGTAGGAGCCTCGGGGGTCGCATGGGTCCGACAGGCACTCGTTCACGTCTCCCTCGCAGCGCTCCCCTACATAGCCCGCGGGGCACAGGCAGTGGTACCCGCCCACTCGGTCCACACACTGACCCTTGTTGAAACATTTGGGCTCGTGAGTCAGAGGGTCTGTAGGGGGGTTGCAGTCATCCAGGTTGATCTCACAGTGTATGCCTGAGGAGGGAAAAGGATAAGTATTCTGCATACAAATATAATTCCCAGCCAATCTAATTTTAAATTCAATATGCTTGTGTTTTAGTAGTAGACTGACAGATGAGACCTTTATAGACCTGTATTAGGATGGCTGGTGTGTGTTGCATGTGTTACTTATTTGAGTGTGTTTGCGTATATAAAAATCCTATATACACACATTGCAATTGCTGCTGAATTCTCCTGACTAAATGGCGTATAAATCATTAAGTGTGTGTACCTTGTGTTCCTCTTGGACAGGAGCATTTGTAGGTGTTTATGAGGTCAATGCAGGTGCCACCATGCTGACAGGGCTGAGACAGACACTCGTTGACCTCCTTGGAGCAGTTCACACCATGGTACCCAGGAAGACACTGAGAGACCAACAAAGTACTAGATTAAACCAAAACCATTCAAATAAAAGAGGAAGAAATAATGCAGATTACTTGTATATTATGTTACATTTTCAAACAATACACAATTTTTGTGGTTTTTAAACCCCTGGAGATGTCCATGTGTGAAATAATAAGCCTTACCTGTTGGAGAACTTTGAGCTTCTCAATAAAAGCAACTACATGTCAACATTTGTTTTTTGTATTCTCTTCACCCATTTTCACTAATATACACATTAAGTCTTGTCAAACAACGTTAACTATTCATCTTTCTTCAGGTTAAGGGGTTTCAGAGTCCAAAATATAAAGGACATTCTTCTAAAACAAAGCATAACCTCCTGAGGGGTCAAATGGTCAAGATTTTGCCAGGCGGATTTTGGGGTCCCAAATGACCCTTGGGCCATTAAGGGTTAAGACATGACATTTTATGGTTGGGCAAACCTTTTGTGTGTTTAGAATAAAAAAAGTTAGTGTATCTGTTAAGTTAGAAGATGTTTGTGTTTATTTTGTGTTTAATAGCTAGAGCATTTAGTACATACCTCACAGCTGTAGCCCCCCAAGTAGTCTGTGCAGGTGGCACCGTTCTGGCAAGGGTTGGGGGAACACTCGTCCACCTGTTCCTGGCAGTAGCTGCCCATGTAACCTGCCTGGCATCGGCAGTAGTGGGTGTTCCCAGCATCCAGACACTGGCCTGAGTTACGGCACAGATGAGTCACATCAACGCCTACAGACAAAATAGGGACCGGGGAGAAATTAGCTACAGACTAACGCACGCGCACACACACGCGCACACAAAGTGGGGAAAGCCTGAAATAACCTGTCTAGGGTTTTGTATTGACCTTGCTGTTTGGCAGCCACTTCGCAGGAGACACTGGGAACATCACAGTAGAGACCGGTCCATCCAGTCTGGCACTGACAAGTGTATGAAGAGCCCCGCTGCCAACAAGAGCTTCCGTTCATACAGGGAGACGAGTCACACCACCGCACCAGGTTCTGCAGACAAATGAAAAACATTAACAAACATCTACAGCTCTAACTACAAAAAACACCATTTATATAGCTATAGCATCACAGTTGTTTCTTAAACATTGATTTACATCGTTAATACAGGAAATAAAATCATAAAACACAAAATTCCATGAAGCTCAGAAAAGGCCCTCAGTAGATATGGCTGTCAATGTTAAATCTCTGGCCTTAATTGATGGCTAGCACCCGTTCATACCTGGCAGTTGACTCCAGTGTAGCCCTGAGTGCAGGTACACTTATAGGTGCCGTAGCTGTCCAAACAGGTGCCCCCATTGAGGCAGGGCTTTGAGTCACACTCATTGATGTCATGCTGGCAGTAGCTGCCTGTGAAACCTGGCAGACATAGGCAGGTGAAGGTATTTATCCCATCCACACAGGTGCCACCATTGAAGCAGGAGCTGGGGAAACATCACATAACAATGAAACACTTAAAACCACAGTCAGAGTAACCAGTAAAGTTAATCAAAGGGATATTAGGATAGGTGACTGTTCTAAACTTAAGCTTTAGGTCAGTGTTCACTATTTTCAACAACTACATGCATTTGAAAGGCAGCTTATATGCTGCTCTCTATACCTCTCTGTGCAGTCGGGAGTGTTGTTCTCGCAGTTGATGCCACTGAAGCCGGGTGGACAGGAACAGGTGTAAGAGTTGACACAGTCGGTGCAGTTGGCCCCATTTTTACACGGGTTGCTCTCGCACTCGTTGATGTCCTGTTCACACCTGCCACCACGGAACCCAGGCAGACAGACGCACATGAAACGGTCTGCTCCATCACTGCAAAGGCCTCCATTACTGCAGGGGTCTAGAGAGAGAAACGTACATATCAATTAAGTATTGGAGTTTAGCCAAGTTCACCATACAGGACAATGCTTGACGGCTGTCTTACTGGGCTTGCAGTCGTCGATGTCGATCTCACACTTCTGGCCAGTGTAGCCTGGTCGGCAGCTGCACCGGTAGCTTCCCACCATGTTTTGGCATGTGGCGCCATTGCGGCACGGACTCTTTACACATTCGTTGATGTCGATCTCACATGTTTGACCTGAGCGAGAAGAGGGCAGTCAGACCAAAATAACACGTTCAATGGATTAATGATTGAATGACAGATGATATGGGGGTCTTCAAGATGTAATTAAACTTATTGTAAGAGTAGGGATGTTTACTTGGGTGTCCTGATTAAATTTGTCTCCATCACAGTGATCTAATGGGTCATTGATAAAATGTATTAAAATTCATTAACTCAAATTAAATCTGTTCTATTAATCAGTCAAATATATTTATTTATAAAGCCATTTTTACATCAGCAGTTGTCACAAAGGGCATTTACAAAAAAAAACAGTCTGAAACCCCAAGAAGCAAGCAGCAACAGTGTTGAAGCCCGGCTAGGAAAAACTCCATATGGGGCAAAAGGAGTGACCAGACCTCTTTATAATGAATGTGGGCTGTGTCTAGAAAACCTTATCAGGTCTAGATATAATAATCAAATGTGAATGATGGATGGATAGAAAAATGGGTGGGTGTACAGATGGAGAAATAAATAGAACAGATGGATGGGGCGAAGAAATAAGATATACTAGATATTTATATTACTAAATATTTACCTTGCCATCCCTCTGGACATATACACGAGAAACTCAGATAGTCTTCAGACTCCTGACAAACTCCTCCATTCTTACAGGGTTGAACGATGCATGGGGCCAGCAGTGTCTCACACGTATCCCCTGTTAAAGAAAGAAACAAAACCAACAACTCAAACATATCCCCTTAAGGAAAACATTGCAGATTATCCATTTATGCTTTGTGGGTAATGGTTATGAATGTTTAGTCCATTCAGTTTCCAATTTTTTTTCCCTCTCTTCATTTCCATTTTGCAGTTGGATGGGGACATCCAGCAACATTGAAAAATCACAAGTCACAAGTCCACAAAATAAAATGCTTTTGTAGACTTGGCAGAGAAGTTGTCTTACAGCTAATGTAAATTACAAGTCCATGTTTTAACCTCAGTTTTCCATCCAATTCCCTATCTGTCTACACAGCAACAACAGGCAAAGCAGGAAGTGGCTTCCTGTTTCCTGCTATTGTGTAGGTCAGAGACAGAAGGAGGAAGGGTAAAAAGACCCAGTTCCCAGCCCTTACGGCCTATAGCATGTTATTGCTAGACGTTCAAGCACAAATTGTCACACATTCTTTGTGCATATACAGACACACAAGCACACTTGTGCATACACAGACACACAAGCACACTTGTGCATACACACACGGTTATCATAACATGGTTGACGGGTTGGATTTTCCCCCCACAAATGATGCGGTGCGTTTCCACACAGGTTTTTACGTCAAGCGTGATGTAACATACTTATCAATAGCTGGATGAAAAGCAAACCAAGGTTAGCCACAATCCGGACACAATAAAAACCTACAGGATCATAATTCCCTAGAAAAAGCTTCGGGCAACCCTGTAAATATCAATTACAAATATTCTTAGAGACCTGTTTTGTGGAAGCATGCTGAGCGTCAGTGGAGCTTGTATGTTAGGAGCTTTTGTCAGACCATTGTTCTGGATAACTTCTATTCAAGTATCCTACAGGCATTTATGAGAAGAGGCCTAAACTAAAGTTAGAGCTATTATACAATGTACCCCCTATATGAATCCAGGAGAAAAAAACCGATATGTTGTCATACCAGTATAGGGCAGCAAGCAGTTGCACTTGTAGCCGGCCACATCATCAATGCAGGTGCCCTGGTTCAAGCAGGGGTTGGAGGCACACTCGTTGATGTTAGTTTGACAGTTAGGTCCTACAGCAAGGCCCAAAAAATAAATAGGTTAGAGTCAAAAATGTAATAGGATTATCTCCACCAAACACACACACTTAAGAGTAAAAAAAAGAGGGGGAATGAAAGCGGTAGGGAGAGAAGGAAGTAGCTGATAGGGTTAAGAGATGGTAAGACAAGTCTAATTAAACTGACCACTAAAGCCGGGGCGGCAGCTACACACATATCCACTGGTCATGTCCTTGCAGGTGCCACCATTCATACATGGGTTGGATTCACACTCGTTGTTGTTGATGTCACAGTTTGGCCCATTCCAGCCAGGATCACAAAAACACTTGTAGCTGGAATAAAGATAGAGAAAGTTAAGCTTTAATCAAAATGTGTGTGTCTGCCTTGGTCCAGTGGTAGTATGCTCCATATTCATGTATAATATCTGGCCCGCCACCACAGACCAAAGTTCAATAGACTTTCACCAGTGTTATTCGCTTTACCTCTCTGTGTGATTCAGTAAAAGCCTAGGGAAAAAAACGATACAACTAATTAAGGTGACGGAGTGTAGACGCATGTGTGCACGCTCACCCGTTTATCAGGTCCTGACAGCGGCCATGTATACAAGGGTTGCTGCCACACTCATCCACCTGCGACAGACAGGTGGCATCGTTGTAGCCCTCCGGGCACAGACAGGTGAAGCTGTTGACACAGTCTATGCAGGTGCCACCATTGTGACAAGGGTTGATGGCACACTCGTCGATATTGATGTTGCACATGGCCCCTGGAAATCCAAAACAGTCGTTTTTTCCTCATATATGTGACCATTGTTTGATGTAAGCAAAGCTGGACATCTGCTTCTCCCTCCATTCCTCCCTTATACCCTCTTGCAGTAACTAAGATGGTGGCGGTAGGACAAAATGTGGAGGCACGTTATTCAAGGGTAAAGTGAGCTTGTCTGGTTAGCCTCTGGAGATAAGCAGTGTGGCATTTGCCTCTGAGTGCCCATAGAATAATAAGAGCTGCTCTGGTGAGGAGGGAATGTTTCAGCTTGATGTGTGACAATGGGACAAACAAAGACTTTCCGCCTAACCCCCCTCCTCCTGGGGAACTGTGGGGGAGGGCATCCTTAACCTAGAGCTGTTTAGAAGAAACAGAATGGCCAAGCCCCATTTCACACAACGGTGAGTACAATTTATCCCACCCCACCCTCACTGACACACTACTCCTCCACGCAACAGCCTCCCCTCCCCCTAACCATCCCAGCTCCCCATCCGCTATCAATCAGAAAGGGAGGGCCCAACTGCCTTCTTTGAAATAACAATGGCCCTTCTGTCCCCGAGCCCTTCCAACAGAGTAGACAAAAAGACAGAGGTTCGGAGAGCAAGGGGACAACACCAGCCTGGATGCAAACCCATTGCCCTCCCCCACCCATGAGTCTTTCAATATTCACAGACGTGCATAGTGCAAAACACAAAGACCCAACTGGGTTTTCAAATGTAAACTCTTTGGGGATAGGAGGACTAAAACTTCTATTCCACACATATAATCCATTATTTTGCTTATTTGTTTTATTTAATATATATTGAATGCTAAGATGCACTCAATCAATTTAAAACATACTTTTTTGAGTGTTGACAATCCAGTTTGAAATGCAATGTGTGTGTATCAGGTTGGGGTGGGCATTTGGTTCCTAACCTACAGGGAACATGACACCACTCTACTGTTCTAGTCAGCTCAGTGGCCACCTGTCTTGCCAGCCCCCCTCTCAGCCACCTGTCCCAGATCCCCCTGCCCCAGATTCTCCCATCTGCCTGAAGCAGTGGTGCTCACCTGAATAACCTGGTTCACACGCACACTCGTAGCCGTTGATCTTGTCGATGCACCTTCCGTAATCACAGGGCTTGCTCTTACAGTCGTCCAGATTCACCTCGCAGTTAAAGCCTGTTAAAGTACAGTATTCGGTACAAAGTTATTACTGCTGGTAGACATAAACATAAGCCTGGATATAGCTGCCAGTGTTAGAAAGTAGCATGTTGTGTGTGTGCGGTGGGGTGTATTCATGTACCTGCTGTGCCCTTGGGGCAGGAACAGATGTATGTGTTCTCCCTGTCCTGGCAAATGCCTCCGTTCTGACAAGGCTGGCTCAGACACTCATTGATGTTTGTCTCGCACAGGCGGCCCATGTAACCAGGGCGACAGTAGCAGGTAAAGGTGGCTAGGCCGTCCTTACAGGTGCCATAGTGACAGGGGTCTGAGTAGCACTCATTTATGTCAGTCTCACAGTGCAGCCCAGTATAACCTGTGAAGTTGATTCACAGTTAGAAAGAGACCAACTACAGAACAGCTCAGGTGATAAAGCATGGCGCTTGCAACACAAGGGTTTAGGGTTAGATTCAAAAGGAGAGCAGTTCAAAAAAAAGTCTACAGTCATTAAAAAAGTAAGTACACCCAGCTAAATATATTTGGATAGTGGAGCTAAATTCCAAATATGTTCATTGACACAGGAAACACAATTTAACAAAAATCACACAAATGTTTTTTTGAAACCATTCATTCAAATAAAAATGTTATTATGAAGAAACCTTTTGAATACCCCTACCTTTTCCATCACATACTCAAAATCTTAAAATCGTCTTCAGGATTTTACTAATCAAATTAAAGTCAGTGAACTCCTGTCGAAGGCATCTTATCAAAATCTGTCTGGTAGGATGTTGGTGACTACATTCTAAAGGGTTAGGGTCCAAGTTTTCTTTTCATTGGACAAGAAAGAGTGCATTTAACCACCCCATAAAAAGTATTTCTTTAAACGCATGAATCAGGCCTCAAGCTGTTCTGAATATGTACCTTCAGTACATTCACACGTATATTTATTGGGGCCGTCCGAACACTTTGCTCCGTTCTTGCAGGGTGTGCTGGCACACTCATCAACGTCAACCTGGCAAAGACCACCAGAAAAACCTACATAAAAAAGAATACAAATGTTAAGATTTCTTTCAACCATTTTCTAGATTAAACAGTGATAAAGTGAGAGTTATATTTTTTGTTAAAAAACAATTGCACTGGATAAAATCCCATGCTGCATTAGTATATGTTCAACAAAGGGCGCAACATTGACCAGTGGACCACACCAGGAAATTATTTATATTTAATTAAAAAGGTCAGCCTTGTGTTTTTCGGTGTGCCGTTTTGCATTGTCTTTTACTGAATCCAAGTTCATGTTTTACACAGCGGTGGCCAACAATGAAAATTACACAAATATTAATTTAAGTCTGCTGCCAGTTTTTATAATCGCAATTTTCATATACTCCAGAATGTCATGAAGAGTGATCAGATTAATTGAAATTAATTGCAAAGTCCATGAAAAGGAACTTTATCCCAAATTTCAGCACTGCCAGAAAAGGTCCAGCTAACATCATGTCAGTGATTCTCTCGTTAACACAGGTCAGTGTTGATGAGGACAAGGCTGGAGATCACTGATTGAGTTAGAATAACAGACCGGAAGCTTTAAAATTAGGGTGGGGCTTGAAATCATTGTTCTTCCTCTGTTAACCATGGTTACCTGCAAGGAAACACATGCAGTCATCATTAATTTGCAAAAAATGGTCTTCACAGGCAAGGATATTGCTGCTAGTAAGATTGGACAGGGATTGGACTGCTGAGGACTGGGGTAGTCATTTTCTCTGATGAATCCCCTTTCCCATTGTTTGGGGCATCCGGAAAAACGCTTGTCAGGGGGAGAAAAGGTGAGCTCTACCATACGTCCTGTGTCATGCCAACAGTAACGCATCCCAAGAACATTCATGTGTGGCATGAACTTGCCATAAGGCAAAAGTGATAACCAAGCGGCTCAGGGAACAAAACATCAACATTTTGGCTCCATGGCCAGGAAGCTCCCAAGACCTTAATCCCTGTGAGAACCTGTGGTCAATCCTCAAGAGGCGGGTAGACAAACAAAAAACACAAATTCTGACAAACTCCAAGCATTGATTATGCAGAAATGGGCTGCCATCAGTCAGGCCCAGAAATTAATTGACAACATGCCAGGGTGAATTGCAGAGGTCTTGAGGAAGAAATGTCAACAAAGCAAATATTGACTTTTTGGCATGTACTTAATAAAATGCTTATTATACTTCATTATACCATAGTAACACCTGACAAAAAGATAAAAAAACAATGCAGCAGCAAACTTAGTGTAAATCAATACTTGTGGCATTCTCACAACGTTTGGCCACGATTTTTAGATTGGAGTCCTGAGATGATTATTCAGAATTCTGCAATAACAAGAATAATCAAAACAATACTAGCAAATGTACTTATCACTACAGTGCGCCAAATTTTTTTTTGAAGTTTTGTTGTATTCCCCTTGCACTCTGAAACTATGTAGTTTAACAAAATTAAGAGGATTCACAACTTCAATGAAATTGAATTAATAACGCTTTCAAGTTGTTTTTACCTAATGCAGTGATTTGGGTAACATTGTTTAGAAGAAGACTGATTTGTTTTACCATATTTAACAAAAGCCAAAATGCTATTTAGCTTTCATAGTTATTATAAAATGGACAGTAATTCATGTATAAAATAGTTCTGAAGGACCTGAAAACCATTTACTATAAACACACAAATGCAAGCCCTACAGGCTTAAAAAACATAACACTCGCCCTAATACACCCTACATGCACTTGTTTAAGAGCTAAGCTCCTGTAAAAACAGTTTTGCCAGCACCAGGGGACCCTGTTATTAGTATCATTCTGGCCTATTCAGAAATGCCTACACACAAACATGTGGCAATCATTTACCTTACATCATCCCCCCCAAGTGACCCAGCTACCTCCCTAATAAAAACTTGTACCTAGACTTTCCATTTATATCCTACAACATTTCCTCCCTCCATTACCCCATCATCTCACTATTCCTTTAACTTAGCATTTCTCCTGTTCTGTCTCACCTTTTGGGCACTCGCAGTGAAAGGAGTTGATCCTGTCGATGCACTTCCCATTGTTCAGACAAGGGCTGCTGGTACATTCGTTAGTGTTGATTTGGCAAAACACTCCCTCATAACCTGAACACACACACACACAAACAAACGTCATGGTTACAACAATATTACAGATTACAAGTGCTGGACATTACTCTGAGATCTATACTTTCATGAACTTGTGCGATCATGTGTTGCTAGGGCAAAAAACATAAACACATTACTCTAATCATGAAAACAGCACTCACTATTCACATACATATCTGTGCCAGTAAAACAGTGTACCAAAACCAAACGTATACATCTCTCTAAATGGAACATGCTTGAAGTGCCGTACCTGGCATGCAGATGCAGTGGAATCCTCCGATCTGATCTAAGCAGGTGGCATCATTCTGACAAGGGTTGGACATGCACTCGTTGATGTCCATCTCACAGCGTGGGCCATCATAACCCTGGAGACACTTGCACTGGAATGAGCCTTTGGTGTTCAGGCAGCGTCCGCCATGCTCGCAAGGGTTGGCACCTTAAGTGTTCAAAAGAAGAAATGTTCTCATGAATACAAGACATCAATATAAGATGATATAAAAGGTGCATATCTCTTTTAAAAAACATTTGTTTGCTCGCATCATTATTAGTGTACCAAAATGCAATGGTCTTATTGAACATTGCTGAAGGGATTGTTAGGCTGTTAACCAAGCCTGCATAGATTGTCTGCCCAACTTTTCAGAAACGGGTCGCATCCAGTAGTGGTAAGAGAGAAGTCACTCACCAAGAGAACACTCATCAATGTCCTGGTTACATGCTGAGCCGGTGTAGCCTGGAGGACATGTACAGATGGCCTTGCCGTTGACAGGGTTAGTGTCACAGTTGGAGCCTTTCTGGCACGGGTTACTGATGCAGGCATCATCAAGATGACAGAGTAAACCTAAAGAAAGAAAAATGAGGATTTTCCAATGGGTATTGCATTACTATCAGGCATCAAATGCATTTTAGTAAATAGCGGAAAAGTGTCAACTCATCGACTAACATTGTATATGAAGTAACTAGTAACGCATAAACAGGCATCTTCCAGTTTCTGTATTTAGTTGAAGTTGTTACCCGTGCGCCCGTGTGGACACTCGCAGAAGAAGGAGGCTACACGGTCGTGACAGGTGGCACCCGGATAACAGGCGGCGCTGGCGCAGTCATCGATGTTCTCGCTACAATCGTCGCCTGTCCAGCCATTTACGCAGACACAATGGAAGCTGCCATAGGTGTCGTGGCACGTGCCGCCGTTCTGGCATGCATTAGGCATCAGTTCACACTCGTCTACATTCTCTGTACAAAACTGGCCTAATGGGGAAAAGTCATAGATTTCAAGAGTCTGGGGCCAAAATGGAGCAGTTGATTGGTCAGACAGGATGTTGAGGGATTTTAGTTTGTTTGTTCATCACATTCAAGAGAGATCTGGTCAAACTTGAGGAATGAAGGGTTTGTTGGTATAAAATGTTACCTGTAAAGTGAGGGCGACATTGGCAGTTGTAAGTGTTGACCCCATCCACACACAAACCGTCATTCTGACAGTTGTGGCCCGGGCAGTCGTCAATGTTGTGCTCACAATTTTGACCAGTAAATCCTGAGGGAGATAGTGTGAACCAAAGAGTTAAAGGGAGAGAGAGAGATAGTGAGAAAATAATAATAAATATAATACTGAGAATTATTCTATTGAGAAAAAAGTCAGAGCCCCCCTTGCTCATACGGTTTAAATCTTTTAAGACCAGAGATAAGATCCACCCATGCTTGATGAACCTACACAGACAACAGATCAGCAATACCTCTTTGCACTCTTCCAAGGATCCCGTGATAGTGTTTTGTGCATTTTACAAACCAAAGCTACCAACCCACAGGTCTGTGGAAGTCCTACATGACTCTCCATCCACATTCCAGGCCTTTATCAAAATCCTCTTTCACAGAAACACTCCCACAAAAACCTCAAGACCAAACCCTGCCAAATAATTGCATGCGGTCACCTGCTGTTACCAAGATGAAGGTTCCTAACAAGAACAAAACAAATGAAGATGAAATCTAGGAATACCGTCTGGATCTGAGCCAGTAGGTGCAGGAAAGTATCACTGTTGGCAGCTGCATGCGGAATTCCACAGCAGAGCCAGAAACAGGCTCAAGCTTTGAGCCACAATTAACTGTTATCTTACACCACAGTACTCTACAATTGCAGTTCTCACATAGGTTGTATAACAAATGGCACGTCTAACCAATAAGTGAGTTTTAAAGCCCTTTTTTGTGTGTGAGTGTATTCACGTAGTTATCAAGTGAAAGTGGCTGTGCAATAACATCTTGAGAGCAGAAACCGCAGACTGGCAGTGCCCTGTGTCTACCAATTACATGCCAGCTACAACTGCTCTTTGTAACTCACTTCCTGATGGAACTTCTTTCTTAAACACAAATTATTGAAAGTTAAATTCAAATACATTGAGTAGTTGCTTGGAGTTCCAGGTTACCAAGTACTGCAGGTGTTAAAAGTTTGATAACAGCTTGTCCAAAGTGATGAAGTGTTACCTGGCAAGCAGCTGCAATCATAGGTAGTGTCCCCCTTCTGCACGCAGGTGCCCCCGTTGAGGCATGGTGAGGGACTGCAGGGCATGTAGGGCGTCTCGCAGTTGGCTCCAGTGTACTCCTGGGGGCAGCGGCAGTGGTAAGATCCTACCTCGTTCACACACACTCCCCCGTTGCGGCATAGGGAGGATATCTGTGCACACTCATTCACATCCTGCTTGCAGGTCTGGCCGTGAAAGGTGGGAGGGCAGGTGCAGATGTAGTGAGACTCAAAGGGCGAGCACTGTCCCGCGTTTGCACAGGGGTTGGATGCACAGGGGTTGGCAATTTGGCATGTCTTTCCTAAAGGGAGGGAAAGGATGAAAACAAAGAACTATAAATGATGAACACAATGAAACAGGCCTGCATGGTTTGATTCTATCACTGTATACACTATTACCACTGTGACCTGGGTGAACATCAGGCCCCTATCAAAATGTGGGAATTGTGTTAGAATTAGTTTCAGACTTTTTTCCCTATCAAACATCATATTACCGTTCTGCCACTGCCAGTTTTCAGTTTACTGATATCTGAAAACCCCAATAAAAATATAAAATACATGTTAATATTTTACCTGACCACCCAGGCGGGCATCGGCAGCGGTAGTCTGATAGCGTGATGAGGTCACAGGTCCCTCCATTGCGACACGGTGAGCTCATGCAAGCATGGTTGGTAGGCGTGAGGCACAGTCGGTCAGAAAAGCCCAGCCGACATATGCAGCGGAAGTCAAATGTGTTACCGTGGGATATGGAGCGGCACTCGCCTCCATTGCGGCATGGCGAGGGGGTACAAGGGCTGGGGTACTGGCAACGGCTTCCCACGTAATCACTGGTACATCTAAAGACAGATAGGAGCAAGAGCCAGAGGCAGTCAAAACACAGGTGGTTTTGAATTGTTATGTTAACTGTTATGAGTAATCAAGTAAGTAATAAACTGAAGGATGGATCTACAGCCGTGGCCAAAGGTTTTGAGAATGACACAAGTATTGGTTTACACAAAGTTTGCTGCAGCAGTGTTTTTATGGCTTTTTGTCAGATGGTATACAGAATGTATAATTACAAGCATTTCATAAGTGTCAAAAGCTATTATTGACAATTACTGACAAAGTAAATGCAGAGTCAATATTTGCAGTGTTGACCCCTCATCTTCAAAACCTCTGCAATTCACCCTGACATGGCAACCCATTCTTCTTAATCAATGCTTGAAGTGTCAGAATTTGTGGGGTTTTGTTTGTCCACCCGCCTCTTGAGGATTGACCATACGTTTGTAATAGGAATAAGGTCGGGGGAGTTTCCTGGCAATGGACCCAAAATGTTGAAGTTTTGTTCCCCGAACCACTTAGCCTCTTTATTCATGGCTCTGTTCTTAGGCAAAATTGGGAGTGAGCCCACTTCCTTGGCTGATAAGCAACCCCACACATGAATGGTCTCAGGATGCTTTACTGTTGTCATGACAAGCGATTTTCCGGATGCCCCAAACAATGGGAAAGGGGATTCATTAGAGAAAATACTTCACCCCAGTCCTCAGCAGTCCAATCTCTGTATCGTTTGCAGAATATCAGTCTGTCCCTGATGTTTTTCCTGGAGAGAAGTGGCTTCTTTCCTGCCCCTCTTGACACCAGGCCATCCTCCAAAAATCTTTGCCTTACTGTGTATGCAGATGCACTCACACCTGCCTGCTGTCATTCCTGATCAAGCTCTGCACTGGAGGTGCCACGATCCCGCAGCTGAATCAACTTTAGGAGACAGTCCTGGCGCTTGCTGGACATTCTTGGGCCCCCTGAAGCCTTCTTAACAATTTGACCTCACTCCTTAAGAGTTCTTGATGATCCAAAATGTTTTAGATTCAGGTGCACCTACTAGCAGCAATATCCTTTCCTGTGAAGCTCTATTCATGCAAAGCAATGACGACTGCACACGTTTCATTCCAGGTAACCATGGTGAACAGAAGAAGAACAATGATTTCAAGCCCCACCCTAATTTAAAGCTTCCAGTCTGTTATTCTAATTCAATCAGCATGAATGAGTGATCTCCAGCCTTGTCCTCGTCATCACTCACCTGTGTTAACAAGGGGATTACTGACATGTCAGCTGTTCTTTTTGTGACAGGGCTGAAATGCAGGGGACATTTTTTGGGGGGGATTAAGTACATTTTCATGGCAAAGAGATAATCTGATCACTCATGCAAATTGCCATCATAAAAACTGAGGCAGCAGACTTTGTGAAAATTAATATTTGTCATTCTCAAAACTTTTTGCCACAGCTGTAAATAAATGTAGGTTATACCAAGCGATGGGATGAGGTATGGCCATGTGAGACAAGGAGAAATTCTAATTCACACTAATAAAGGCTGTCATTAATATCAAACCATCCAAGTTAACAATTAAACATTAATGTTTTGAGGCTATACAAAGTACAAATACATTTATATTGTTAACAAATGCCAGTGAAAAACAAAGTACATTTGGCATTCTGATGGGGTACATCAGTTGTACTAAGATCATGGCGGGAGTATATTATTCCATTATCATTAAAAAAAAAAGAAAAATATTTAATCAGGTTCCTAGCTTTAAATCATCTTAAATAGGCCTATGAATTCAATATGATGATAGGCAACATTTGTTTAATTGCAAAGAATGTGCTGGAACAACAAGTTTCCCGGTCAAATTAGGACCACAGTAGCTCTGCATGGGAGGGAGTAACAACCAGGACGGGCTGTTTTTCTAGTGTGTCTCCCTGGATTAAGCATACTCTGCTGGGACAAACACCATGAAAAATAGGCATTAGGGACAGCCTCGCCGTGCAATTCTGTTCCCAGCTACCTTTCCCAACCCGAGCTGTCTACCCTCATCCTGTCACAATCAAAGAGATCAAGGGTCTCCGATCGGCACGGGCATCCCATCCCATCCCAGAAACAGAGTACAGCCCTATAGGAAGCACTATAATGATCCAGGTTTTATATGACAGTGAATTTAGAGTAGCTGTGTTTGTAATATTGTGTGAGTGTATAATTGTGTGATATAGAATATAAGTGTGTCTATGTATGTCAGAGAACCAGAGAATCAAAGACGACATCTGCTGGCCTTGTAGATTCTCCACAGTAAGCAGGTGCCCATGTTAATTAAGGCAGCTGTTACACACCCCCCCCCTCCCCCCCTTTCTCAATCCTCTACAGGGGGAAGTGGGGTTGCTGCTGACAAACCACTCTGGAGACTTCAGAGGACCCCTGTTGACAGAGGACTGTTGACTCCTCTTTTCCACATACTCTTTTTACCACTCCACTCTTGCCAGAGTCTCTCTTCCCCTCAAAATAATCGTTACTACTGTGAAAGCGGTCCTTCGTGTTTATATATCATGGTCTCACTCTCTCTTTCCCTCAGTCATTCTCTCAGCACTGGGTTTATTCCTGGTGTACATATACAGCTGTCTTGCATATTTTGTTTTTACCTCGCTGGGCTCAGTACTCACACATTCCTGTTGGGAGACTCTGTAGTTGACTCACTACAATGAGGATCTGGTTTATAGCGGCCAGGCCAAAGCTATAACCTTCCCAGGGGCACAGCTAGCAGCAATTGGCAAAACCATGTTGAAAAACTGACTGATCTTTGAAGTTTCTCTGCCTTCCATGTAGACTTCACTTTTCACTGTCACATGAAAATGACTGTGTATGTAGAGAGTGTTAGTGTCAGAGAATGAGGGATACTGTGTGCCAAATGTTCTCTGTGCCTGAATATTTGTGAGTGTCCCATCCCTGACTATAACTGATCTTCTTTGTCCTCAAGTCAAACCCCTGTGCTGTAAAACCACACACCAGGCCTTGGCAACATAACCCGGCAACAGGTCTCTCCCAGCAATGTAATGTCCCTTTAGGGCCAGAGCAGATGCTTCCCTGACCCCTGACCCCAAACACATTTGTGACTCTGGGCAAGGCCCCCTCTCCTCCCTTCCCCCTATAGGGTGCATCTGCCATCTGCCACATTGAGGGTGACTTTAGCCTCATATACAAAGACAGCCTCCAACTCTCACTGGCTGTGTGGGGGGTTAGGGAAATGCCAGTGATCTGAAATATGTGAAGGGAGATATACCATAACACTGCTTTCACACATGATTCACTGCATTTTGTCAGTTACAACAACAGGGCAATGTTTACATGATTGCCTTTCAAACGGCTCCATTTGTATCTCGTTCTAGACGCCATTCATATCTTCTGTTGTCATTATGTTATACGGCAATGAGCAAGAGACCACATTTAACATAACAAGACATTCATACTTTGACCGTGTTGTGACCGTGTTGTCAAAAGCTTAAACAACAGTTTAATGTTAGTAGCTTGTCTTAACTCTAACCCATGTGAAAATGTATTTGGTAATCTGGTCATCGATGATAAAAAGTCAAATACAATGTAAAATACCTGCATAAGATGGTGAGAACAGCAGGCACTTATAATGAGGAGGTGGGTGGGAACTTTATTTACTGCAATAAGTTGGTTAGAACATGTCTGCAATAGGTATTCAGACAAGAGATACAAGAAAGGTTGGTTTCATGCAAAAAATGTATGTTGGTTTTTATTATTTACTTAAAATAAATTTAAATATACTCTTTTCACCAAAACATGTCTTATTTTATATAATTAATTCTTCATTACTATTTCTCTGATTACTAGTCACTAGTCGGCATCTGACACAAGGTGATTTATATGCCCTTGAGCAAGGCACTTAACCCCAATTGCTCCATGATCAGTGTTAATAATTACTCAGGGTTAGTTGAGATATGCAAAAACACATTCCCATTTAACAGAAATATATCTAGTTTATATTTATGTGAAACAGGACAAATAAGCACCCCCTAATAATAATATTATTCAAACACAAACAGATGTTACAGACAAATCACTACCTTCATACCTTCACTACCCTTTTTTTATTTTTTATATACTGACTATGTCACAAATAGAGGATCATCTCTGGAATAGCATGTCTAAAATACCACAAGGAAGCGTGCCAATTCTATCATGCAATAGTGGTCAAAGGTCAAATACAGGATGGATATATTTTTCCTGTTCTACACACACACCCACACAGAGTGCAAAGGAAATGTTATTATTGCGCAGCACATTCTCCTGTGTAACCCCCAAAGAGAGCAATCAGGACCAGGCATCAACCATTATTGATGATAAGTACATAGCAAGAAGGGAAGTGGCATGCTTAAGGGCGGCTTGACAAATGGCCTTGATGGCTGAGATTCAATGCAGCAATCTTTAATTTATCAGCCCAACTCTAACAGTTATAGATAGGGGGCAGCATGCTATAATATCTCAGATAGCCAGTGAGTGGTCAGAGAACCATGGCTGCATGTATGTGTGACAGCCTCACTTGGCTGCATGTGCAACAACACTATAGTTTCCCTCTGGGGCAAAATAGTTCCTTATCTTCCCTGGCTGATCGGTGTTCCAAAGTATTATTTTGGTACCTTGCCACCTTGAGCCTCATCCGACCTAAGGAATTCTGATTCTAGATACCTGAGCTCAGACTCCAGTGCTCTCCTCCAGCGAGCCCAGGAATGACATCAGGCCTAAATGTTTTCATATGGACCAGAGAGATAAGATTACCCATCCGGCCCAGTCCAGCTTAATACTGAACACTGGTCTACACATTTGATGCTTGACCAAGAAGTGCACTGGCTAGCTCCTAATATGGTCTCAAACCTCAAAGATGAGCTTAACTATGCCAGAACACATTTGAGATCCTATAGCAAGACCAATGAAAAGCAGCATTCATAGGTATTGCCAGCAGCAATCTGCAATCTACCAATAGATATTTTACTAAAATGCATACATCCACACACAAACACAAACTTTTCTTGTGCATATCATGCAAAATGCGGTTCTAGTGCTTATTATGTGAAAGAGAGAGAGAATGACTCATACATGAAGCCACGCACACAGGAATGATTCACACAGCCATTTGAACAAACCATTACATTTAAAGAAAAGAACATGTTATTTGTGAAGGTCACGCTGATAAAACCATCCCTTAGCCACACAAGACCTTGAAACAACCATTCACTTCACATAATAATTGCTGCCAAGGCTTTTGTTCTAGCTGGATGTTGTACTTAAATACTTTTCTTGGAGGCAGACATGCCCTGAAGGCTGAAATGAATGTAAATGATTCACTCAACAGAAATCTTTTATAGCCTATACTACCCATCCAACATCAGCCCCAGGATGTTTGAGTATGTAAAGCTCCGACATGTTCCCCTTGATTACTGACTGAAAGTGCCTTTCTTCAGTGCAACATAAAATACATAATAGCTCAGAAAAGGTATGTAATTTCACCAGATATATTATGAATAGATTCTTATTTACAGCAACAACAAAAGCAATTAGGGCTGACTGTATTGAAACCAGTGGCCATTCTTTATCGGCCCAACACATCTGACTACTAGGCTATTTTGCTGTCCCATGTAAAACTATGAAGTAAACACAAAGGCCTGTATATTAATGATGGTCAATTATTTGCATGGATGGTATGGGCTTCCTTGCCAATCTTCTAAAAGGTTGCTTCCTGTAGGTTGATCTTTCCAGACAAAAATACTATGCATTTTAGTTTCTTTAGTAAATACCATATACAGTTTACTTTATACATTTTGTTTAGTAAGGAAAATAAAAAACAGGAAATATGACAACTCCTGTTTTGGGGAGGGTTTGTGTCGAAAGGCTTTAAATAAGAGCTATTCATGGAGCCAGAGGGCAGAAAATATTGGCAACTTGCAAGGTAGTGTGAATTAAGGGAGCCATCCTGCAGGAAGGAGCAGCGGAAACTAGCCAGTGAAACAACTGCCTGTTCTAACCCCAAACCTTATTCCTACTGGCTAGGTCCATATGTGGATGTACTGTAGATAATCTAGCTCTTCTAACCACATACATAAAACAAAAGATGGTTCACCTATAACAGAACATTGAGTTCAATGGGAATATCTGTTCCTGTAATTGTATTGCAGTGTTGAATTATAGCTGACAAGCCAAAGGACTGCTTACAGTTTATGTTTACACTCAAAACTGAAAAAAGCAGGCTACAATGGAGAGAGAATAATAAGGTGTGTAAAATAAGTTGTCTTAAAAGATACAATCTGACATTTTTGGCCATTGGTTTCAAAAGTTTGGTCCTCAAGAAATGCAATACATTTTCCTATATGGGCCAAACGTTATTAAAACCCCTCACTTTTAACACTGGGATTTCATAACTAACTAAACTATGACGCTACATTTAGATTAAGCCCTTATAAACAATATATTACACATCCATTCTGTATATCAAACCCCCTACTATGTTACATCCCATCTCTGTCTCATGCCATGACCTGTCTACTGTTTGATAGCACCTGTCTGAAGGCCAATATCTAGTCTCAAGTTATCAGACACAAGGTCTGGCAACAATGCAAACTTTTCTTGCACATTCTGAAAATAATGGAGGAGGAGATGAAAACAATGAAAAATATTATTGCGTGAATAAACGAAGGAGAGGGTGGGCAAAGACATGCCCTGTGACAAGGGCCATGTACTATCATGTCTGTCCTCAATAGGAGCTGGGCGAGGGTGGGTTAGACTTGGGGTTGGGTTGTTGGAGGGCAGATGTAATTGAGTGGTGGCCCCATGGTTCTCTGTCCCAACAGTAGTACTATCCCAAAATGTAATCTGGCACCCACCCAGTAGCCCACCTTCCAAATGACATCTTCAGAGTGTATTAACATAATAAAAAGCTTTTTTGGGGGGCGTGGGAAATATTTATGTTGTTACAAATTGAATGAAGAGTTTCTGAAGCAGAAAACAATACTTACCATACATATCATATTTTTTTAAATAATGCCCATCCTGCACCAGGCTAAAGAGCACTCATCTGATCCTCTTGCTCATGCCCACTTGTTTGTTTTCAAATTGCTGCAGTTTACTTCAATCAATCTCACACCCCAATAAAATCCAATCTAATTACATTTCAGCACCATCTGGCCCTCAGAAGGGGGAGAGGGACAATTCAGAAATCAGGAGACAACTCCTTGAAGGGGGTACAGCAAGGGTTTTGGTGTGTGTGGTGGCCATTGAGGAGGGGCTAAAAGAGGGGGCTGGGGTGGTGGTAGTTGAAGCGTTCTTGGGAAGGCCTACTCCGATTAGTCACACAGCATTACACTGACTAGGGGACAATGGTCGCCGGGCGGCAGGCAATCCCCAGCTGTCGCCTCATGAAAGAGCAGAAAAACAAGATTTGGGACTGAGACGCGTCCCTCACTTCGCCAGGGATTGGTCCTGCATACATTAGCAGGGGGAACTTTTGTCCAGCTACCCCTTTCTCACCTCTCCAGTGCCCTGGAATGGGGCACTCTCCATTTTACAGAAGGGATATGTGTGCAGACAGGGCTCTTCAGCTACAGGAAGGATCCTGCTAATGTTGCTGAGCAGAACTACCTCTCAAAAACTGGAATTGGGAACAACAAAAGGCCCCTCGCTTCTAAAGTCTACCAAAGAATATTTAAATATATCAGGTAGCAGACACTACTATGAAAACCTTAAAATAACTTACCGCTACACTAAACCAACTTTCAAAATACCCAAGGATAGATAACTAACCCGTACTATAACCCTACGTTAAGCACCGAAATTTGGCTCAATTTTGTTCATTGATCTGAAGCTCAGATCAAGAAAGTCATTCAGAAAAGTGTTTTTTTTTTGTTTTTGTTTTTATGTGTGAGAACTACTTACTTGCATTCTCCGTTTCCGTCGGGAGAGGCCTCACACCTCCCTCCGTTCAGACATGATTCAGTAGGTAGAAAGCATCTTAAACCTGTAGAAAGAAATGTTTCATAAACACACGCAATCAAACAAAACATAATCATTAGTGTAGGAAATTTGTAACGTTGCAATAAAAATATAATACACTTGCAAACGATTTGTAATTAAATAACAATATGAAGAATTACAGGTAATTTACACAAAACGCATTTATTGCGTTCGTAATTTGGTGCCTCGAAAATGTTTAGTAGAGAGGACTTGGGCCAGGAAACAACTCTCGCCAAAAAGGTTATGGTTAGCTTTGGACTAAGGCTGCGGAAAAGTAGAATTCGTCAAATAACTCGGATTGACACGTTCTAAAATGTCAATTGAGACGTGTGCTTCAACTAATCATGTTAAAGCAAACGGTGGTTTGGGAGACACCGTAGGACTAGACCACTTGCTGGCCTGGTGCGTGGCCTCACGCTTTGCGCGGAAAGCGCAACAGCTGCTGAAATCATGTGAGCCAACAAAAGAAATCAATCCAGCACGAGCCATAAAAAAAATATATACAGCGGTACTGTTTACCAGCAGTCTGGAATACCCACCCCTCACTCCCCCAACACATAGACGAGACTCGCAACCTCTCTCCCACAGAGAAACAAAAGCGCCCCCCCACACCACACTAACACATTTACCTTTATTCGTTCCAAAGCCTACCACCAAACTCTCGCGCCAGACGAAATATAGTTTAGTCATAGTTTTGTGCACATTTAATATATTAAATCAACGAAGCCAACTCAACAATACATGCTTAACTGGACGTTAAATATTACAAACTATGCTTAAGCATACAACCAAGAATACATAAATGTTAGTCTAAACACTTCACAACTAAAATCCGAGAAGTCCATTTTGCCAAAGCACAGAGCAAAAAGTTCCAATGAAATCGCACGAAATAAGTAGAAGATCATTGATCCGCGACAACAAAAAAAAAACATACCAGTAGCGGACAACGACTGCCAAATCACACCAGGTAACTCCAAACCTCGCACACCAAACACGCAAACTACTGAGAAAGACCAATATGGAACTTTAAGCAATATAGCTTTTATTAGAATGATACTAACAAAATGTTACGTCCTGCAGCATTAACCAAATGAAACACAGTAATTCAAATGAACGTACTAATAGGGGTCTTAAATTGAACATATAGAATAGCAACTTGTTTAAACAGACTGATATCCTGTCTGTGAACAGGTTAAATAACAGGTGAACAGGTGAAATAACGTTTTTTTCTAAAAACTTTACCTTTTGTTATGACGATGGCTGGAATCAGAAATGTTAGTTTCACAAAGAAACGATACATTCCTCCTCTTCAACTTAAAAAAAGTGTTACAATTCGTAGGGTTTGCATAGATCCACAGTGTCGTTAGACCCAGACGTGGCTAAAATAAATATCCTTTGTGAATAAATAAATATATCCAAAAGACGACTCCGGACAGAATCGTCTCCGTGAGAACTCAATAAATTAGATGTCGACTCATGTGCTCCTGAGTTCTTGAATGGAGACTATCGCGCAACTGTTAGGTTCCTCCTCCCCAGCCCAATTTCCTCTACCAATGGGGTTATCCCTTCACTCAGGTGGGCCTACCGGTGCCTATCACTACGTTAGCAGGCGTTCCAAAGATCATAACTGTTATGGTTTCACTAGAGGTTTCCCTGTCAGTGTCAAATTGGCTAAATAAATAACTTGTACAAGAATACATGAAGAAAATAACCCCCTACACACAGTTTGTGAATGTAGCCTACCCAAACTATTGTTCTACGTATAGACCACTGAACGGTAGGCGCTGTTACTTTAACATTAATTACATTTCGATCTATGTAGCCTACATGGTGTGGAAAATAATATCTGGAAAGTATATCCTAGTTAACAACATGCAAATTACCTACGATTTTACTAGCCGAATTGGTAAAATATCAGTTTTTAAGTAAAACATAGTGGAAGTCAAAAGTACAATGTACAGAAATCGAGCATTGGCTGTTATTTTACCATATTTGTTATAAGAGAAGTTTTGCAAAGTTCCTGACACTCTAAAATCCAATTTTTGTGTCAGGTGGCTAAAGTCTATAGACCTCCTCTAGACAACTGTCAAAATCTGACCACAGGTCAAATCACACTTCCCTGTCAATCAACTATCAAGTCAAAATAACACTGCCTCATTAATCACCTCCAAGCTATGCCAAACAACTCTTCTGAATACAAACAAATCTTACAACTTAAACACATCCATTCCCTGTGTGGTATGATATAGCTCAGTTGATTATGAAACATTTAAATTGGAAATCATCAGTTAAAATAATAAACTTTCAAACCACAATTTTTTTTAAACAATTATTTAGCAAATCCAGAGGGGTATACTACGAAGTGAGGTAACTGTCTTATCGAGGTAACTTCAGGAGTAACTTAGTGAGGTCGTGTGTAACTTCCCGATTAACCCGTACTACGAAAAGTGAATACGTTTTACCAGAAGTATGCCGTCACGGCAATATACGCTGCGTCTCTAAAATGCTTTGAGCAGGTTATCTTCGTGGTTACCTCGATGTAACGCTATGAAGGCCCCGCCCCTCCGCCAACAAACTTGTAGCGAAAAATGCCAGCACATTTAGAAGATCCAATCGACATGGGCCCACGAGTTGTGAGAGGCTCACCTTGCATGGTGAGGGTGTTTAGAGACCGTATACATCCTCTAACCTACCCCGATGAGGTTCTCTATTAAATATATCGGTTCTTATCGGAAGGAATTCAGTATCTTTGCCGGATTCTAGTGCCAGACGTCTCCAATACTCGTCGGAGTAATGCGAGTCTGTTGAAAAGACAGTGTGCCTTGCTGTGCGATTTTTTTGCTGAACAACTGAGCAAGAATTCCGTTTGCCTTTCAGTTCGCAATGTGGTACTTGCTCTCACTAAACTGCTGGATGCCAGCCAATGTATGCATTCTAAAGATCAAATAGGCTTTTTATGTTATCGTAGGTAATTCGTGATTATTGTAGGTAATATTGTGATTGGTGCGATTAACTGTACATTAGAGCGCCTCTGGGAGAACATGAGGGTTATTATGTGAATAGAAAGTAATTTTACAGAATCAATGTTCAGGTATTTCATCATACCCTATTTGATCTGATATGAAGGACAGCCTACATTATTTAATCTTTAAAACTTCTACGTATATTCGAGACAATGAAAGGTGTTCAGCACATTAGGCTGCGATTTTCTTAAAATGGCATTATGTTGTAATGGCCTGAAATCCTTTAAATGGCATGTGATCACCATTTAATGGTGATTAGTCTGGAGGCCAGGTGGACTGTGTCCCTGCATAATTTACGCTTTTTTCATAGGGTAGTCGTTTCTGTGTTACCTGATGACCCCCTAACAAACAAGGAAACAGATTAAATATAATGTGGCTGACAGCAACAAGGGTCAAGATAGAGATGTTATTTGGGGTCATCAAATCACGCTTTGCTTATCTGCAAGACTTGCAGGTGCGTCCGGAGCAGGCATGTGAGGTGTTGGCAGCATGTGTGGTGCTGCATTAAATTGTCACCATTAGAAAAGAAAGAGTACTATGCCAGCTGCCGATGCCACCAGATATAGTGGACCCAGAGCTGTCAGAGACGCCACCACAAATCAGTTTTTCCACCAATAAAAAGACACATTAAATTATTAATTTGATTTATGCATTTATTCATTTGGCATTCTCCCTTTTCTAAAACTTGAAAGAAAAATGTTTCAGGTGGTAGAGACATATTGATCAAAGGATGGTCAATGTATGGCAATACCTTTTTGTCATGTTCAAGTTTCTTTATTTCTAGACATTTTCTGGCAGTTGAGCTTAAGCATGCTTATAGACCGACCGTACATTGTCAGATCCAGCCTGAACTACATACATATATTTTAAACTGGGCAATAACAAAAATGTGTATGACATTACCCTGTACACAAAGGGTGGACATTGAGCTGCCAACAGGGTCAGAACTGAAGGCCCCCTCGACACCCTCCATTATAGGCCTTCCTCTATTTCGCAAGTGCCAACTCCTCTGCCCGTGTAAATGTAGCAGGAGGTGGCCCTAAACTGGGGTTGCAGCTGAAACTAGTGTTAGAATTAAGTTATTTTTCACACAATAGAATTACATTCATAAAGGTAGCTCTACAGCTTAGGTGCTTTAGGGAGTAGATCTTAATTCACTAACAGTAACAGGTCAAGTTCAGAGATGCAGCCCATGTGTGAAAACACTTTCATTTAATTATACTACTAACAGGAAATCTGATTTGTTTTCACATATTTAGATGGACTATTTTTCAGGTCCTTCCATGCCAATCATATTCCACATACAAGTAGAGTCTGTAGGACAACATAGAGAACATATTAGAGAACACTTCTTACAAATGTACTCAGTCGGCAACACGCTGCCAACAAGCATCCCTTGTGTTCTATTTAGCCCTTAACTTTTCTTTGAACTCCTCATATCTTGTTATTATCTAGGTGCATTCTTCTCGGGAAAAATACGAAGCTTGAACCATTATGCACACAGCCAGCATTGCGGAACGTGCCCCTTTTCTGCAAACACGAACAAACTCCAATTACGTTAACCCAGAGTCAAATAACAAACATCTTACTCACCACCGTAGTACTGTTTAACACCAATTTAGGGAATCAGAGTTTGTCAACCCTGAGTTTTCTGAGTAGGTTGAACTCCCTTCATGGTATACCCCTTAGATGGCCCCATTAAACATACAGAAAGAATAATAAGTTGTCAGTAGCTGTATTGTTAAAAATATGAATGCGTACAACATGTATTAATTCTGTCTATTATGCTTTCTCTCATTCACTCGCTTATTGATCCAAATTTTATGCACAGTACGTGTAGCTCTTCAATTGTATACAAAAATGTAATGTGAATAAATAAGCGAGTGGAATACACTTCCCATGAGTTAATCCAGATTGGGGTCTAATACATGTGTACTGCACATATAGGAACTCAAGGATCCTTGTCAAAGGCTTACATTGTTCAGCTTTTCCCCCTGCTCTCTGGGCAAGTGAAACTACCTGAAAGTAACTGCAGTTTCAGCACCCCAGGGGCACACCTTATTTTGTTATTACAGCATTACTCCTCTTTATTATACTGTCAGCCAAATGGACATGTGCCAAGGAAGGGAGATCAATTGCACATGGTGCGTGGGAACTGTTGTTTCCTTTGAATGCCTGCTATGTTATGGGTTCTTGGATGGATTGGTAAATCATATTTTTAAGGAAAGTAGGTGTGAATGGAAAGACTGGAGAAGCATTTATATCGCCCTAGAATGCAAATGTGTCTAATGTTCTAACAGAATTGTAATTGTCAGGCTGCCGATGTTAGAACAGGTCACTATACACTTTCACACCCTCAGTAATTGTGGTGTTCCTTGGTGAATTTGTGTGTAAAGTAACAACCGGGTGGAAAGTTTTAACTTGGTATTTAATCATAGACTATTAGCTGACAGACAATATTGAAATCTGAACTCTACAGGATCTCATTCACAACTGATTTGTTGGTGAAGATTTAGAGCTTAAGGACAATGAGAAAATGTGGTGTAAAGGATTCACATGGATGGAGAGGAGGGATGAGATTTGGGTAAAAAAGTAGCAATTCTGATTCTACCCAAAAAAATAAGGGAACACTTAAATCACACATAACCTTGATACACGAAATATATTAAATGTAAAAAGTATTCACTGTTCATTGTGTAACCATCACTGACCCACCGCCAAGCCAGTCATGTTGGATAATGTTGCAGGCAGCATAGCGTTCATTGTCCTGTAAATGCTCAAATCTTCATAAGTTATTTGTTTTCCAAGGCTTCCTTACATCTCTCTGTCCCAAATGCAAAATGTATTTTGAAAATGTTCAGCCGAGTGGCACAAGAGAGTGATGTCCATGAAGTTTCACATATATTGCTTTAAAAAACATAACTTTTTGGGTGATGTTCCTATTTATTCAGAATACAATGTGTAAATAGGTCCACTGCAAATAAAAACTATAAAAAAGTACAACCTATTAGTGAATGTTCTATGTAACATTAAGAACTTTTTGTTTAAGTTTGCCTTCATCTGTGATGACGTTTATGGTCACCTGTGCAACCTAGTATTTATGTAAACCGAACTAAGGAATGGTCTTTATATCAATTATTGGATATTTGTAGACATTCTTTGTTGTGCATCATTACATAGGTGGAGATAGAACATAAGCCTACTTTAAAGGTGGCTGGGCTCAACAGAAAACACTGTGTCCCGTCAACAAAGGAATGTGTATAATTTCTATGGACGTTATTTACTTGCTGGTTCGCAAAGCTATCTTTGAGTATATTTTTTATCAGCCACCAACATCAACACATCGGACATTTCTACAAATTTCCAAAGATAAGCAACGCCAAAGCTGTGGCGTTTGCTGGGGAGGTATGGGCAGAAAAATACTCTTCCCTGGAAAGAGACTATGAACTTGTTGATTGACAGGTATTGTTAAGGAGAGTACTCATTTTGAAAGTTGTAAAGGACTTTGTTGAAAAGTGACTGTATTTTAAAAAAGTGTTCGTAATTTTGTTGCCCTTGATTCTCAACTCGTCCTCGTTAAAATGTAAGCAAGAGCTTAACATTTGAAAGCGCTTCCTAAAAATCCTCATCGCCACTACAATAATCAGACATCTCAGCATCCCCAGGCCAATCTTTATGCTCATATTTTTATGGTCTTCGTTGAATCCATTAAATTGACTCTGTCCAAGTTAAAAACAAAATCTCCGCTATTCGCCATTATCTTCAGGATACTTTTGAGTAAGTTTAGCTCGCTAGTTAATGCCTAATAACATTCACACATAATGTAGTATAAGCTAGTCACAGTCCCTGTGGATGCAGCTCAGGCTAGCAGCCCTGCGAGGGTAAAACTGCTTTATAGTCCTCCAGTCCCCACTGTGTCCACTAAGAACATAAGCCCACTGACCCCAATACACATCTTACTACAATACATTTGTGTAATGTTGCTATTAAACTAAATTAAATTATACATTACAAAATGTAAAAAAAGGAACGTCACTGTAAGAAAAACATGGTAAGTTGTGCGGTGGACATTTTCTTTCATGGAGACAATCCCACATTTAGGTACCAGTAACAAATGGATGTGACTGCTGGGCTAACTAAAGCAAAACAGTTCTTAGATAGAAAGACTGTTAACACGCTTGTGTGTGTTTTCCAGACTACAACCAAGGAGGTTTGAGTCATTACCCAAGAAAAGGAAATCCATAGGCAATTACCCAACACTTCCAGGAGCCTTTGAAGAGGCTCCTGAGTACCAGGCCCAGCCAAAGCCGCAGGGAACAAACAGACAGATCTTACCATGTGGGGGGGATGGTGGGTTTAGCAACAAAAGTACTAAAGTACAATTTAAGTGATTCCAAAATAATACACTTTAATGAAGGAGTAGATAAGCCACGAGTGAGCAGAGATGATCTATTTATAAACCACCAGTATTAACATAATTTCAACTCAGTGTTTTTTAACCTCTCCTACACCCACACACACATCACCTCACACAGACACACACCCACAAAAAAACACAAAACTATCTTGGATAGTGTCAACCACTGCAGAATGATCCACAGTTGGCATTTGGACTGACAACCCCGGACAAATAAAAATAAGTTGCATGTGTTGGATTTCGTCATGACAGGCATGCTGTGCAAAGATGTGACAACTACCTCAAAACGTCATTATCAGATTCATGAAAAGCAGAGCAGAACAACTTGGCATACTTCAGGAATCTTTCTTAATGGACAAGCTTTAAATAAACATACATAGTCGCCCCCCCCAGGCACTCAAAAAAATATCCATTTGTAAATCTGTCGCACATACCATAAAATACGATATAAGAAATAATAGCAACGATTAGGAAAAGCCTTCGTCACAAAAAAGATATCACATAATTCGGGAATGTTTCACACGCTCCTGTTTAATTTGGTTGCTAACTTGTTTATTTAGTTATTCTGATGAATTGAAGTTTGATTTCAATACAATTTCAAAACAAGTGATTATAATCTCATGGATTACTGAATAAATCCCAATAATATTGATAATTGTTGCAGCTCTTGGTGATTTTCTGTCTGGTTGCATCACCAGCCAACCAAGAACTTTTTAAAACTAACATGACTTATCCCATAAATTCAATGCATATAGGAGTCTACACTCACCAGCCACTTCATTAGGTGCACTATGCTAGTACTGAGTTTACCCCTTTTTGACTTCAGGACTGCTTCAGTCTTCATGTCATGGGTTGAACAAGGTGCTGGAAACATTCCTCAGAGATTTTGTTCCATATTGACATTATATTTTTTGAAACATGTTGCTTCAAATTCAAAATGTTCAGTTAAATATAGGGATAAAGGATTAGTACATCGTTGCATTCTGTTTTTATTATTTTATACAGCGTCCCAACCTTTTTGGAAATTGGGTTGCATATTATTAAAATGTTCAGTTTAACTGTCTGAATAAAATTCACTAGCTGACGTAGGACACAGCAATGGACTTAATCACTAAGCCACAAGCTATTGGTACACCATACAACCAACTACTTTAGTTAGCGATCTCCACTTTTGCTAAACATAATTTGATAAGCAAACTTTGAGGGGTATTTACTTAGACACCATTAAGCAATGTGTCAAACTGACTAACTTACTTACTTACATTTTAGTCATCTAGCAGACGCTCTTATCCACAATAAGTGCATTACTCTTTTGGTGTCTTGAAAAACCAACATCTGAAAATCATAATAAGTACACTTTCCTTATTTGAAGCCATTAGTTGGCATGGTCAGTTTCAGAGAAATCAATGTTAAGTGCATTTGTTTAGGGGCGGGGTTAAGGTTAATCTCATTAAAGAGAAACAGACAAACCTCACACTCCCAAAGCAATTTCATTTCAGTGCAAAACAACATTTGTTTTTCTTTTATCTGTGAATGACATTGATTCATTTAGGTGACAATAACTGACATTTTTGTCAAGTGAAAAGACAAGAGAATCAGAAACCCTTCCTATTTCACTATGCAAAGGGTTGTGGTCTATATTACCCCCAAAAGTATTTACTCTAGTAAAAGACACACACACACATACACACACATGCATATTCAATGTGTCGCCTGCCCACTAAGGAGTTGACACTGGTCATGGTGAGAAAAGTGTCGCTTTGGCTTTACACACCCCAGGAAATGGACTCTAATTCACAACTCAGTGGCACAAAAGACAGCTAAAGCAACACGCACACTGACCCATGGTCACAAAGTACACCATGTAAAAAGACTCCCAAAGGGAAAAGCGAGCTTCAGACATTAGACATTTTCTCATTTCACATTTCTCATTTTATTTTTTCTTAAATTCTATTAGTTAGGAACTAGGAACACAAGCATTTTCCATACAATAGAATCTGCATATGTGTAAGCATAAGCAGACAGAAATGAATGCCACTGATGGTCTCTATGGCATTATCAAGTGGTGGTGGGGGATGGTGAGAAAAAGAGAGAGCAAAGATGACTCTTATTTACTTGCGTCAGAGCAGTTGAATATTTTTCTTTTTTTTTAGATATACATTTTATAGAAAAATTATTAATTAGCATTTTGTTTATACTTTTATTTAAACAAAACCCCTAAACAAATCTGCATCTTCTAGATCACTTATAGGTTTCCTGTTCACAGATAAGAAAGGACAGAAGAGAAAACAGACTTGTACAGAATTAGAAAAGGCCTGCAATAGAGAAAGAGAGACCGGAAAGGAAAGCAAGAGCGAGAGACTGTGAACACCAGCACTCATTACTAGCTGGAGACCTGCCAATCCAAAAAAGAGTTGAGAGCTGAACCAAGACCTTTATCTTTCTGTGTAATCAAAGCCATTCACAAGCAGGGACAATAATGTCTTTTTGGTGGCTTTCAAATGTGTGTTTGTGTGTGCGTGTATGTTTGTTTGCGTGCATGTGTGTAAGGGGTGAAAATGCTCACTAGAGAAGAGATATTTATTCAGCCGGAGACTGATGAGATTATGCACCGTGGTTGTGGTGGGGGCGGAATGTAAACAACAGACATGCTGGGAGAAAGATAAAGGGATTCAGTTTAAAAAGGTTCAGTTGCTCCTTCTCACTCTCTGTTTCCCTCTCTATCACACACAGACAAACCCTGTTTCATTACTTTTAATGAATATTTGTTTTATCATTCAAAATATTTATTCTCCTAACCTTTAACAATAGCCCTTATTATTAGGGCATTGTTAGGGCATTTTTATTTGTTTTATTTAACCATTTTACCAGGTAAATCAGTGGAAAAACTATCCTCATTTGCAATGATGACAAGGCCAAAGGCATAGCAATGGAAGAAGACAAGATACACAGAGTCCTCAAAAAAACGAAATACAATACAAAAAGGAGAACAATCAATAAATGACACTGATATATCATACAAAGGGTAAGAAAAAAGATGAACAGCTACCTAAGCACCATGTTGGTCTATATATGTATCACAAAATATAGTTCTTATTCATCTTTCTGTATATCTTTTTTCTCATATGAGGTTATTCATAGCTGTATATAGAGATGGAATAGGGTGCTTTTCATTTACAGTGATCAGATAGGAGCTCAGACAATTAATCTAAAGGAATAAGGATGAGGGTCACATTTTTTAGTCTTTTGCAGTTTATTGGCTGCAGAACTGAAAGAATTGACAGGAGTGCAGTTTTTTTATTTTATTTATTAGTTAGACAATGAGGAGCGTGCAGAGGTAATGTGAGGATTTGCCTAGGATGGATTACATTGATTATGGCATTTTAGGGCTGGGCGATGTCTGGATTTACACATTGTAGAGAACCTCATCTGGATCTCTTGTAGTAACTCAAAATGAAAATTTCGTAACATAGGCTTATTAGCTACACTTCACAATTTAAGAATAATTTGCAAATGTAACATTCCACTACCTCAGGCTCTTTCCAAAATGGGAATAAATTGAATTACTACTGCTGTCACGTCTCCTCCCATGGACACGCACCCCTCAGGACGCGCGGTGAGCCAAACCTCTAGTCACCACCATTCATGTTTGTCCTGTTTTGTATGATGTTAACCAGCTATATAACCCCTTGTGTTTCTTGTCTCAGCGTGTGTTCTTGTTACGTGTTACGTGTATGCCTTATCCATTGTACAGCAGACGCTGATTTATAGAACCGCATTGTGTACGTCTTTTTTTTCTGTGCCTGTGCACGAGAGTGCATAAATCTGTAAATCTGTAGGTGTGTAGACCAAAGCATGGCCCCTCAATTGTCTTTTTACACGTGACTTTTGCTACACTTCTCCCATGGCAGAGATCTGTACATTTGAGATTCATCTGTGTGATGATCTGCAAATGCATTTGACAATCTGCAAATGTGTGTGACAATTTGCAAATCTGTGCAGTGATCTGCAAATATGTGTGGAGATTTGTCTGTTTCAATAGCTATACTAGTTTCTTCTTTGTTAAGAAGAAGGATAGAGGGATAAGGCCGTGTATTGGCTACAGAGGACTGAATAACATCACTGTTAAATACCGGTACTGAATGCCACTCGTCCCGTCAGCAATCGAGCAGCCAAGGGGGGTTGCTTCACCAAGCTGGAACTCCAGAGCGGGTTGCAGCAGGTCTTGCAGGTATTAAATGTTTTTTATTAATTAATGGCACAATTTGCTGTGATTAATTGTGATTAATATTTTTTTGTTTGTGTGGTTGAATCACTAAAATAAAGCAATAAACACAATTAAGTCTATTTTAAGTAGTACATATTTTGACATCTAGTGAACTGTAAACAAAACTACAGAGTAGTTATTCCCATCAATTATATGCAGCCACACTTTAAACAACACTGCTTTAAGGGCCCAATCCCAATGTCCCCCCTAAACACTAAGCCCTGAACCCTCACAGACTTAATTGAGGTCAACCAACAACAACATGCACTTTGAAGTTTGAATGATTTTGTTCATATGATTGAATTCTGTATTTTCATGCGATCAAATATTTGTTGTAAAACTTTTGTAAGGTAAAAAAAAGTATTTCAGTTAAATTTTTTATGTTCTTACATTCAATGCATTTGAGCCTAATTTGCTCAATTCCATAGAGATACAGTATGCAACTGTAATGTGACAAATTACTTTAACCAAGAACCACTCAAACTATTTGTCTTTTCTGTAGCCAGCTTACTGTAATTTATGGATTTAATAGATGCTTTAACAGTTCTACATTCAGAATATGATAACTGTTTGCAATAGTAAACATATTCAGCATTAGCTATTAAATGTCAGACACCCAGCCCCCCTTAGAACAAACGAAAGAACAAGATTACTTATTCATACAAGTCATACAGACTTTACATGTCCTCATACATCTCAAAGCCATAAGAAATCATGACTCAAACATGCAGACAGACTTGCATGATGGGGAAAATATGCATGACAGGAAATATGAGGTGATAATAATCATAATAATCAGTTGTAAACATACCTTTGCACCATCGTCATGTTGTAACATATTCTTTCCCATAATTTGTACATGTACCCTCACATACTATGTACATTCCTAGTATGCCCATCATCTTAACTAGTTCTTATACAGTGGGGAGAACAAGTATTTGATACAGTGACGACTTTGCACACATGCAATAAAATGCAAATGAATTACTTAAAAATCATCCAATGTGATTTTCTGTTTTTTTTTTCCGATTCCGTCTCTCACAGTTGAAGTGTACCTATGATAAAAATTACAGACCTCTACATGCTTTGTAAGTAGGAAAACCTGCAAAATCGTCAGTGTATGAAATACTTGTTCTCCCGACTGTATGGTACCAACTTAACACTTAAGAAAGTGGACGTCAATTCTACTTACTAGGAAATAGGGCTTTAATTTTAAGAGCCGTCTGTTCCCACATTGTTACAGTTTAGTTACAAGGAAAGATGGCTACAATTTGAAGCAGTGTACATTCCCACATAATAACAATGTTACCTGCAAGGAAACAGGTGCAGTCATCATCGCTTTGCACAAAAAGGGCTTCACTCGCAAGGATATCCTTGCCAATGAAGCCCTTTTTGTGCAAAGCGATGATGACTGCACGTGCACCTGCACGTGCTGCTAGTAAGATTGACACCTGAATCTACAATTTTTCGGACCATCAAGAACTTCAAAGTGAAAGGTTCAATTGTTGTGAACAAAGCTTCAGGGTGCCCAGGAAAGTTCAGCAAGCACCAGGACTTTCTCCTAAAATGTATTCAGCTGCAAGATTGGGGCACCACCCAAATGGCAGCGGGCAGGTGTGAGTGCATCTGCACGCACAGTGAGGCAAAGACTTTTGGAGTCAAGAAGGGCAGCAAAGAAGTCACTTCTCTCCAGCGCAAACATTGGGGTCAGACTGATATTTTGCAAAAGGTACAGGGATTGGACTGCTGAGGACTAGAGTAAAGTAATTTTCTCTGATTAATCAAAGGAATTGCTTTTCCAGACCATCACTGACACTCTGCCAAACCAATCAGGCTGGATGATGTTGTAGGCAGCATAACGTTCACCACGGCGTCTCCAGACTCTTTCATGTCTGTCTCATGTGCTCAGTGTGAACCGCTCTCCTCTGTGAAGAGAATGGGGCACTAAAAAGCCAACTGAGCTGTTTGGTGCTGGGTTGTACGCACAGTTCCCACTTGAAGACGCTGGGGCATCATGGAGTCTGTTTCTGACAGTTTGGTATCAGGATTTTGGATTTTGAAGTGGCAAATCCCCAGGGGTCTGGGAAGAAAAAGCACAAAATACTTGCAGTATATGTCACCGTTCCAGATCTTTGGCCCCACAATCTAGCATATGTAACTTGTCCTTCTTTGCAAATAACAAGTATTTTGGGCAAGACTTAAGTGCTAAGTTAAGTGCTCCCTGGTAAAAAAGTGAAAGAGGAACATGGCATTGTCTTGCATGATGGGCAGTTGTATAAAGGAATGGTGTGTAGCATTGCTGGAAATAATCTAGGTTCACATAACACAGGTGGCTTTGTTGAGAATTTCAGCAAGGATACATATTTCTGTAGATACTGTGATGTCGAAAGGCAGACATCAATCATCTTCTCTCTCTAGGGGCACTTACCTGACAGCACAGCACATCATTTACAACATTGACAGATTGTTGACCTTATTTGTACGCCAGCTGTCTCCACTGGGCAGAGTTCTGATTGATAAGTATTTGTATTTTTGAATGCAGCTCTTTCCTGTTCACCCTCTTAAGCCAATGCATTATTACCTCTGTCATCATCTGGAGCTCATTGTCCATATTGGGAACTCATTCAATTGTGGACCCTAAGATTAGAAAGCAAACATACATATTTCAAACAGTGTGCAAGGAAATTGCATAACTTAAGAATAAGAATCTATTCCCAACTCTTGCTGAGAGACATCAGCTTCAACAAGAATTTCTATGTGCTAGCAAATTCTTTCCACCTGTTGTGCAAATAGAAACGGGCACAGAGTTTTTCCCACTGGCCTACAATGATGATATCAATCAGTTGCACATCATAACTTTGAGACGGTAAACCCACCCATTGCTTATGAAGTGAAAGGGAAGGTATAGAAAAAACATGATTGTTCCATTAAGTGAAAGTGATGAGAGTGATTCTAATTCATAGGGCTTTAAAAGTTATATGTAGTCACAAAGAAAATCAAAATCTGTGCATCTTGGTTATGTAGGTGATCATTGTCTTGGGTCTACACCGATGGAGAAGAAATACAGTTTTGTTAATAAAAAGAACCTGCTTGATTACTACTCTTTGCCTGACTATAAAATGCATTCTGAGCTTTGCATACGTTTTCTGCAGTGGTGCGACAGTTTGAGGTGGCTATACTACACTTAATTCCTCCAGATGAAAGTGATGAAACACCTAAAGAAAAACGCCAACGTTTGGTGGAGGTGTACAGACAAGAGGGAAAAATGGGAGCAGAGAGAATTAAGGTGAAGAAACTTATGGAGACGATGTTCAGCCAACAGAGGCTCCACATTAAGGAAACACCCACCCAACATACTGTACAATTGAACACAGTAATAACACTGCAAAATTTACAGCATCTTGCTGCCATCTTTACTGCCCGTATTTTACTGTAAAGTTAACAGATTTGTTTTATAGTGTAGCTACTTAAGCCTAAATATTTTTGTATAGCTAAGTGGTACATGGTGGTTCCTGTTAGGCAATATACTATAGTTATATTACTTGTTAATGTTTCCATTGTGTAGCCTAATTGCTCAACACTATGGCTTGACAGGTGCCATAGCTATGAAGCTTGAGGAGGACATAATAAGTATATGTAAATCCCAGCCTTTTTCATTGTTGTGCGACAAACCAAACAGAAAAACAGACAAGAACAATCGTTGTCAAATAATCCTGCTCATTGAAACAATCCTGAAAAGTGATTAAAATATAAAGTCCTTGTAACCTTGTAAGCAAGGACTTGAAGTTCCATGAGCTGACATGACTTTTTAAGGCTTTATTATGCACTTGTCATTTGCGAATGCAAGAGACCCCCACAACAAATCAATCAATCAAATTCATTTCTAAAGCCTTTTTTACATCAGCAGTTATCACAAAGTGCTTTCACAAAACATTGAGCACACAAATAAAATGATATCTCTCATCCCTTCTCTCACTCACTATTTATACACTATGCCTATCTCACTCTCACTCAATATCTATACACTATGCATATCCTCAATAAATACCATATGTAATAATTTATATAATGCGGGACCACCTAATTGTTGTCACTAAATGTAGGAACTAGATCCTTGTTGCAGTGATATTTTAAAGCAAGTGGTTGCCTCGTTGTGATTTTAGAATTCACTGAGTGTACCCTTGTCTAAATGTATGAGGTTTGTGGACAGTGGACAGACGGGCCAGTGTGGGGCGCCAGAAAATGACCCCCATTTTCAAATCCCAATGTTGACAGGTATGCTCTAACGCTACTGATTGGAGCTCTAGATAACAATGTCTGCTAAATTAAGCAAATGTTACTGGCAAAAGAAAAGTAATGGAGCTAGAGAAAGAGGGCAAGAGAGAAATGGAAACTAGAAATGGAGCAACTATTTTAAATGTTTTTTCTCAAAATTAACCCCCAGAGTATCAGCTGTGGTATCACTTTTCTTCCAAGTGGTATGAGGGGGATCTGACAACTGCCATTATGTCCTTGCACCCCCTTCCCCCAAATGTCCCACCTAACTCTACTCCCTGAGACTAGAGGGTGGGGCTGGCCAAGGTTACCCACATTCACAATCTTCAAAGTTTCTGAAAAACGCTCCCCCTGCCATCTGTCAATCATAGAGAGATGCTGTTGGTATGACATAGCTAATGGCTTATAGTCAGGCAGACACTAGCGTGTCAGCATCTTATATACAGCCTGTCTGTGTTTTAGGTAAGAGGTCAAAATAACTGGAATTGTCCCTGAATCTGGCTGAGTAGTTACAAACACTAATTAATAGTAATTAAGAGTTCCCTTGCTTGGGATGTGTATCAACAAATGTTTTTTTGCCAAGACATCAACTGTGTCACTGACTGACAGGCTGATATAAAATATACTGTGGTAGGTTTATAGATCTTAGTATTTTACTTGTATTTTAGCTATTAGGCGTCCTGGATATTCAGGATATTTATTATCTCTGCAGACTTTGCTTTTCTTTCTGGTAAGGTTGACTACTTTCAAGCTTTTCCTATTTCCAATACCAAAGTGACCATAGTCAGACTGAACTAATTCGTTCCTACTTAAATTATGATAGAAAGTGACACACCTAGCCAGGAATTAACTGACCCATCTCAGGGCTTGGAATGTAATCCATGTGTCTGCCAAATGCTATCCTATTCCCTACATAGTCTTAAGAGCCCTGATCCAGAGATGTAAGGGTCCAAGCAAAAAGTAGTTCACTGTATAGGAAATAGGGTTAATATACTGCTGTGCCTGAACTTGGGAAGGTCTTTAGGGATCCATGAAGGGTGGGTGGAGTAGTAACTTGCATGCTGTCGACCATCCGCCCAACGGGAGGGCACAGAGTTTCAACAGCTGTCATGCTGTTATGCTAACCCTTCAAAATGCTCATCCCACAAAACACCACGGCACACCCACCTACGCACGTTCACACACACACACACAAACACTAACTATAGTTCAACATATAATGAGGGGCAGGATATTGGACCAGCTGACACTGAAGAATGGAAACTGAACGCCTGTGGTCGACATCCATGGGGCAAAAGGGTGAGCATTTAAATTTAACCTAAAACACATACTCGAACAAAAACAGAACGTAAAAGTAAAGTAAACTTTCCAAATATACAGTGCGGAGAACAAGTATTTGATACACTGACAATTTTGCAGGTTTTCCTACTTACAAAGCACGTAGAGATCCAGAAAATCACATTGTATGATTCTTAAGTAATTAATTTGCATTTTTATTGCATGACATAAGTATTTGATCACCTACCAACCAGTAAGAATTCCGGCTGTCACAGACGTTTTCTTTAAGAAGCCCTCCTTTTCTCCACTCATTACCTCTATTAACTGGACCTGTTTGAACTCGTTACCTGTAGAAAAGACACTTGTCCACACTCTCAATCAAACAGACTCCAACCTCTCCACAATGGCTGAGACCAGAGAGCTGTGTAAGGACATCAGGGATAAAATGTTAGACCTGCACAAGGCTGGGATGGACAACAGGACAATAGGCAAGCAGCTTGGTGAGAAGGCAACAAATACTTGTCAAATACTTGTTCTCCCCACTGTGTATATGTGTAAAGAATCTGAAGCACTTTGCACTTATTGCTATTTTTATTCAGATATTTTGAAACAAAACAAATAATAAACTTTTTAAAACTATATATAAAAAAATAACTCAAATATAAAAAGTAGTGTAGCGGGGTTCCATTGGCCTATACCAAAGTTGTACGTCCATAAAATGCCTCTGAAGCAGCTTTTACACAGGCTTTACGCAGACAAAAGAAAGTTCAGTCTTCACAAATGTTTTCTTCTTTGAGTAGTATTATTTACTGAAGTCAAGAGACAGGTCAAACTTTGTTCCATGTAGCTTTCCTTTTGTTCTTATTACTGGTCTCATTTCTTATCCTTTTCTTTCTCTTTTCTGTGTTCTACTCATCTGATGTTCTGTTGTTCAGTTGTTCTGTCGGTTTAATGTTCCGTTGTTCTGTTCTGTTGTTCTGGTGATCTGTTCTGTTCTGGGGTTCTGGTCAAAAAACATGTGTTTCCCTGGCCAGTTGCTTGCCCTTACCTTAATTACAGGCTTACTTATATAACCTGTGGCTGCATAGTGCCCCTTGTGCCAAAAACGATAAGCAACACAACTAAAGATGACAAATGGATTAATGGCTTCTACACTCCGGCCCTTAATTGTGCAAATATGTACACAATTACCAATACATTAATGACAGAAGCTATTATCACAAGAACATAATAACATACATGAAAACATTCTCCGTGACCTTTGGTGGGTGTTATGTATGCATGTTTGACTGAATCTTATTTGTTGGTGACTAATCACTACACCCTGAGAAAAGAAAAAAGGCAAAGCTTCATTGACATTAGTTAAATCTGCTGCCTCCAATAGCAAGCAGAGCTTTGTAATAGGTCTTTCCAATATGCTAGTTCTTTTTTGAAGCCATACAATGCGCACCAGACCTTGAATGTCTGGTTTTGCTTTTGCTTCCAAAGTCCTAGCATCCATGAGCCTCTAGGGGCAGTATTATCTGTGATGATAACAATGTCTCCAGGAGTGAGGCTCCTTTTTACCTTTGTCCATTTTTGTCGCTCTTGCATCAAAGGCAGGTATTCAGAAATCCATCGTTTCCAAAAAAGATCAGCTATATACTGAACCTGTTTCCACCTCCTTCTGCTGTATAGATCACCTTGGTCACATAGTCTAGGAGGCAAAATTGGCTTTCCCTTTAACAGAAGAATGTGGTTAGGTGTAAGGGCCTCCAGATCATTTGGTTGATCTGACACTACTGTAATGGGTCTGCTGTTTAAAACCACTTCTACCTCACAGAGGACTGTTTACAGTCCTTCATCATCGGGTGTTTGTTGACGTAACACCGAATTGAGCACCTTTCTCACCATGCGTATAAGATGCTCCCATACCCCACTCGTTGATAAATGTCACGAAGAATGAGTAAGGAAACATGATGGTCCTTAGGTAAGATTACAGGGTGTTTAGTTTCCTCTGGCATTGATGATCAGTGAACTGGTCAGTAAGAACTGGAGGGCCACCTCCTGCTAAATTTACACAGGCACTAGCGAGTTGGCACTAGCGCACAATAGAGGAAGGCCCGTAATGGAGGGGGAAGTCAGTTCTGACCCTGGTGGCAACTCAATGTCGACCATTTATGCGGGGCTATTACCAGAAGTGAGGCACGAAACAACAGCAAAAACATAAGGGCAACTGAAATAGGATCCCAAATTAGAGACTGGTTTCAACTGTCTCTAATTGGGGAGAACTAAACTGGCAACGTGGAGATGCCTAAAGGCACCTCTATTGACAGGTCGTGACTGTGAAGTCTGGGCACATAGGTAGGATATTTGTAATTGAAAATAATAAATTTTGTCTATATAAACATGATAACTACGTTAAATTATGCTCTTTGTGAGACGGTTAGCACCAGAAACAGCGCCCAGCCCCTGAATTCACGCTCTGAAAATGTTACTTGGGGGCTTGGCTCTGTTTGTGAACGCGTATACTGCTGGAGGTAGCATAAGTCTGCAATAAGGAGCAAAGAAAGAAAATATTAATTAGCTATAATAAATCCATGAATAACTACCTATAATTGGCTAATTAAAATGTATTCATTAGATTGCTGTTTGAACAATTGCGCACATAAGTTATCTGCACAAATGTATATGTATATAGGGAGTCATTTGTATCAACTGGGACCAAATGGTTTAATTTTGATTGACAGGGTTTTCGTCTTTTGTAGAGAATTGTGGTTGTAGAGAAATTCTTTGTTTCAGCAATTGAACTGTATTGTACAACCAAAAACTTGATTATTTTTCCTTTACTGAATGATGCTGCGATTGCACAATAGATTGTACGTTTGATGAATATTGATGGGATATTGATCGAATTTTCAAGCAATTTAAGTAGTATTTGTACACCAACAGTGAACTACACATGCATAATGTTTTGTCACACATTATTCTGTATTATGTGACACTTGGGTTCAACAGCGCTTGCATGCTTTGCCTTAGAGAAAAAAGCTCTGCCAGACCAGAGACAAAGCAAAAGCCTGTCCTGACAGACACACTCAACTGTGAGGCCTGGTTTCGGTTGACATGTCTGAGCGAGTCAGGGGATGAATGGCTTTTAAATGAGTGCTACATGCAGTTGTGGTGTGTGGAGTTGTGTGGAGTATTTACCCTCACTTGGTTCATTCACCTTTTAGAGCACCAACTATTAAACTTTTTCTCAAATCATCTGGGCTATCTACAGTTCTTTAGCTTTCTTAAAAGCCCTGACATTTTTCACGAATGGAGTAATATTACTTACAGTACTAAATAAAGACTATAATAATTACAGTTGTGGTCAAAAGTTTACACGTGTAAAGAACATGTACAGTGGGGAGAACAAGTATTTGATACACTGCCGATTTTGAAGGTTTTTCTACTTACAAAGCATGTAAAGGTCTGTAATTTTTATCATAGGTACACTTACTCTAAAACAAAATCCAGAAAATCACATTGTATGATTTTTAAGTAATTAATTTGCATTTTATTGCAAGACATAAGTATTTGATACATCAGAAAAGCAAAACTTAATATTTGGTACCGAAACCTTTGTTTGCAATTACAGAGATCATATGTTTCCTGTTGTTCTTGATCAGGTTTGCACACACTGCAGCAGAGATTTTATTCCCACTCCTTCATACAGATCTTCTCCAGATCTTTCAGGTTTCGGGGCTGTCGCTGGGCAATACGGACTTTCAGCTCCCTGCAAAGATTTTCTGGCTAGGCCACTCCAGGACCTTGAGATGCTTCTTATGGAGCCACTCCTTAGTTGCCCTGGCTGTGTGTTTCGGGTCGTTGTCATGCTGGGAGACCCAGCCACGACCCATCTTCAATGCTCTTACTGAGAGAAGGAAGTTGTTGGCCAAGATCTCGCGATACATGGCCCTATCCTCCCCTCAAAGCAGTGCAGTCATCCTGTCCCCTTTGCAGAAAAGCATCCAGAAAGAATGATGTTTTCACCTCACTGCTTCACGGTTGGGATGCTGTTCATGGGGTTGTACTCATCCTTCTTCTTCCTCCAAACACGGCGAGTGGAGTTTAGACCAAAAAGCTCTATTTTTGTCTCATCAGACCACATGACCTTCTTCCATTCCTCCTCTGGATCATCCAGATGGTCATTGGTAACTTTAGACGGGCCTGGACATGCGCTGGCTTGAGCAGGGGACCTTGTGTGCGCTGCAGGATTTTAATCCATGACGGCGTAGTGTTACTAATGGTATTCTTTGAGACTGTGGTCCCAGCTCTGTTCAGTTCATTGACCTGGTCCTGCCGTGTAGTTCTGGGCTGAGCCCCAGACCGAGGGTGATTGACCGTCATCTTGAACTTCTTCCGTTTTCTAATAATTGCGCCAACAGTTGTTGCCTTCTCACCAAGTTGCTTGCCTATTGTCCTGTAGCCCATCCCAGCCTTGTGCAGGTCTACAATTTTATCCCTGATGTCCTTACACAGCTCTCTGGTCTTGGCCATTGTGGTGAGGTTGGAGTCTGTTTGATTGAGTGTGTACAGACTTCTACATGCTTTGTACGTAGGATAACCTGCAAAATCGGCAGTGTATCAAATACTTGTTCTCCCCACTGTATGTGTATAAACTTTGGTTAGGTCATCCATTTTGTATTGATTACGTGGCTTGAGAGAACGAAGGAGCCTTTGATCTCAGTTGAGTTTTCCTGCCAGTGCCTCTGATTGTCTGATACAGGTGAAGGGAGGGGTCTACCTGTGCAAAGTTATAAAGTTGGCTGTATGCAATGTAAGTCTTTCATCTTGGAGCTGTCCTCTCTGTATGAACCATCATGTGATCACATTAAAACTAGTTTGAACAGTATTTGATTTCATTAAGTTGACTTTACCCTGCAAACCTGGAAAAGCATGAGAATAAACACTTTAGGGGGGATAAAGTTAATTTTCATGGCAAAGAGGGACTTTGCAAATAATTGCAATTCATCTGATTACTCCTCATGACATTCTGGAACGTGCAAATTGACATAATAATAATAATAATAATAGCTGAGGCATTTGACTTTGTGAAAATTCATATTTCTGCCATTTGGCCACAGCTGTACAAAGCTTTCAGGAAACAAAATTGCAGAATTAACCATTGCCAATACAAATTTTCAAATATACCTTTACTTGTTATACCTCTGTTGATCTGAACCCTAGTATGGACATTTGTTACTTTTGAACAACTGACGTAAAACTATGGACACCCTTAAAATAATAGCATTTGAAAAAAAATTGTCCGCATGATGCATTTTAATCGGTCAACGTATTGGCACACTTAAAGAAATGTTTTAAAGATTTCAAAGGTTACAACTTCAGAACGGCACAGTCTATTTGAATCTTGGGATTAACAAGGGTAAAATAAACTGTTAGATTCCACCTCCATAACAACAAGCGCTTTGGAAGGTCTTTATTGAGCCAACACACAAATTGCATCTCCTGAACTTTGCTAAGCATTAGATGAAAAAACGTAGATTTTGGCCATGCACACCATTGACATGTTTGGTGATAAACCGGGACCATATACATGGAACAGCACCTGATATCCCTAAGTAGATATAGTGGTGGATGATTGATGCCTTGGGCTTTTTGATACATGTCAATCTTTTGTTAAGAGGTCAAATGTTTTCTGTAAGTCTACACAAGGTTGTCACAAACTGTTGCTGGTATTTTGGCCCATTCCTCCATGCAGATCTCTAGAGCAGTGATATTTTGGGGCTGTTGCTGGGCAACACGGACTTTCAACTCCCTCCAAAGATTTTCTATGGGGTTGAGACCTGGAGCCTGGCTAGGCCACTCCAGGACCCTGAAATGCTTCTTACGATGCCACTCCTTCGTTGCCCGGGCGGTGTGTTTGGGATCATTGTCATGCTGAAAGACCCAGCCACGTTTCATCTTCAATGCCCTAGCTGATGGAAGGAGTTTTTCACTAAAAATCTCACGATACATGGCCCCATTCATTCTGTCCTTTACACAGATCAGTTGTCCTGGTCCCTTTGCAGAAAAAGCATGATGTTTCCACCCCCATGCTTCTCAGTAGGTATGGTGACTAAATATATTTTTGCCCCACTGTATATTATTGTGCCGGGGGAGCAGGTCCTAAGAAGGGCAAGTTCTCCATAACTCTAAGGAATGCACTCTTTAACAACTCTCCTTGTCTCACAGTCTGAAGAGGTCTGGCCACCCCTTTGAGCCTGGTTCCTCTCTAGGTTTCTTCCTATAATCCGGCCCTCATAGGGAGTTTTTCCTAGCCACCGTGCTTTAATCCTGTTGTTGCGTGCTCACCTGGGTTTTAGGCTGGGTGTTTTGTAAAAGCACTTTGTGACAACTGCTGATGTAAAAAGGGCTTTATAAATAAATTTGGTTGAAATACATTTTACGGATTATATTGATCCCTTTAAGCCATGCATGGTTTTTAATTGATGGTCGATTAGGTAGTTTCTACTTTTCTAGACGTATTCGTTTTATTTTCAATTTTTGTGGCAAGGCTGCAACAACTTGATTGTATTCTTGAAGTGAACGTATCTTTTTATGTATTTGTAATAGCTGAGTGTCAGAGATTATAATTATAACCAACTTTGCATTGATTGTTAATCTATTTAAAATGACAATCCTGAACAATTCTCTATTAACAATTTGTTAAAAAAGAATTCTGATTTAAGTACAATCTTGGTATAATAGGGGCTTGATTCAAAGCCCTGATATTTCATAGTTTGACACCTCCCATTTCGTAGTCATTATATAGATATGCCCATTTTTCTTTATCTGGTTTACCATTCCAGATAAAGTAAATATATTTTTTTTTCAAAGGCTTGAAAGACGTATTCTTCTGGTGTACAATGCCCATAAAAAGTATTCACCCCCTTGGATGTTTCACCCTTTTGTTGATGTTATGCATGAAATAATGGTCAATATAATTTGGCTGTTTTTACCAGAATTTGCCAAAAGAATGGTAAATGTATATATGTATAATTACATATATAATATAAGATTGCATAAATATTCACCCCCTTCAGGTCAGTATTTAGTGGATGCACCTTTGGCTGCAATCACAGCACTGAATATGTGTGGACATGTCTCAATCAGGCTGGCACATCTGGACACTGGCCATTTTGCTGCATTCTTCCTTGCAAAAGAGCTCAAGTTCTGTCAGGTTGCTCGGGGATCGGGTGTGAACAGTCACATTCTCAATTGGATTTAGATCTGGGCTTTGACTTGACCACTCCAGAACATTCACCTTGTTGTCTTTGAACCATTTCTGTGTAGCTTTTGCTGTATGCTTGGGGGGCGTTGTCTTGCTGGAAAATAAATCTTCTCCCAAGTCGTAGTTCTATTGCAGACTGAGTCAGATTATCCTCCAGGATTTGGCGATATTTTTCTGCATTCTTGTTCCCCCTACCTTTACTGGCCTTCCAGGGCCTGCTGCTGAGAAGCATCCTCAGAGCATGTTGCTGCCACCACCATGCTTCACGGTGGCGATGGTGTGTTTGTGGTGATGTGCAGTGTTTGGTGTTCGCCAAACATAGCGTCTAGTCTGATGGCTAAAAAGCTAAATGTTTGTATCATCAGACCAAAGAACCTTCTTCCAATTGACTTTGGAGTCTCCCACATGCCTTTGGGCGAATTCCAGGCAAGATTTCATATGAGCTTTTTTCAACAGTGGCTTTCTATTTGCCACTCTCCCATACAGCTTCGACTGGTGAAGAACCCGGGCAACAGTTGTTGTATGTACAGTCTCTCCCATCTGAGCCACTGAAGCTTTTAAATCCTTCAGAATGGTCGTAGGTGTCTGAGTGGCCTCCCTCACCAGTCTTCTTCTTGCCCGTTCACTCAGTTTGTGAGGACGGTCAGTTCTAGGCAGATTTGAACAAGTGGCATCTCCATTTCACTAATTGTGACACTGCTGGCGTCAACTAGCTGGATATCTGTTGAATTAGTTCATTCAAAGGGGGTGAATATTTATGTAAACACTTATTTTAAACTATATATTTTTAATTAATTGACATTAGTTCGTAAATATCGGTTTTCACCGTGACGTTTTTTGCAAATTCTTGTCACAAAAAGACACATTATATTGACCATGATTTAATGTAAAAAGCAACAAAAGGGGAAAACATCCAAGAGAGGTGAATACATTTTATAGCCAGTGAGTTAACTAGAGCTACTTTGCCATAGATAGAGAGATGCATTCCTGTCCAAGGCATCATTATTGGATCAAGTCTATTACTTTTTCAAAAATATTAGATGTGAGATCTGTTAACTTTCTTGGCATGTGTATCTCCAGGACATCTACTTCCCCATTAGCCCATGCTATAAGTTTACAAGGAAGTTTGAATCCTTTAAACATCCAATGCATAATATTGTGCACTTTTCATAATATTTTTGAAATGAGTAGTTAAAACAGACCAACAGTGGGACCTTTAGCTCCTCAAAGAAGGTGAAATAAACCTCTGTAGGACTACCATCGATCCCTGGTGACTTTCCAGTCTGAAATTATCTGATAGCCTCCAAAAGGTCCTCAAATGTAATTTCCTCATTACCTTATTCATTTTGTGCATTTGTTCATTTTACTTTATTGTTTTCGGGGAAAGTGTCTTGAGGTGGATTAGTGGAAGCTGCAGAGAAGACATCTTTTCAGATGTTAGGGGTGTCATGTCGGGATTCCATACATTTTAAGAATGTATTTTAGTTGTATCTCAATGTTGCTGGTAAAAAAATTATTGTGTACATTTCTCACTTTTCTCCATCCACTTGGCCTAGTTTTTATACAAGGTTAGATTTTTCTTGTGTGAGCAGCTCCATTTCCTATTGTATTTTGTTTAACTTGCAATGTAATTCTAGTTTATTGTGTTCCGTGCCATCTATCTCCGCTATTAGTTTGTCTATTTCTGCCTTTATTTTATTCTCTTTTGCCTTGTACTTTTTGAGTGTAGCATAGCGTGGCCTCTGAAAGTGCATTTAAAAGCATCCCATTACACATGGGGATCTGCAGAAACAGAATTATCTTGGAAGAAGTTGGTAATAAATAATTTTGTTTTAGAAAAGACTGGTCCCTCAGTAGGGGTTAGATTGAACTTATGTGTTGATATATTTCAGAATAAAGGCAGAGAGTCATATGCATATGCTTATCCTTAGTTGTAGTGGGCCTGTATTGTTTGTATTAATATTTTTAAACTGGTTTAATGTCATTGTGATGGTTAGGCTGGTCCAGGAGGTATATTCTGTATTTTAATTGCTATTCCTAGTATAACCATGGTGTTAAGTTTTGATCACGGAACAGTTGCCCATCTATAAACAATTTGTCCACAATAATGTATGCCAACTTTCCTCTTGCTCTTAGTTTTTTTGTATCAGGTATAAAACCTTCCTTCAATCATTTATTTCTCTAGGAATTTGATTGTTCATTCCGAAAGCGTGTTCCTTTTTGCTTCCTGCCTTTTTTTATCATCTTTTTTTGTTGACAATGTTCAAACTTTGCTAAGATTGGTCGAGGACAATTTGTTTTCACTGCTCCTCTGTGTGCTTGTTGGAAAGTATGTTTTGCTGTCTCATTTGGTATTATGAGGGCTGTGTGTAGGAATACTTTGACTGCATGTTCAGGGTTATGTTCAGGGCCACAAAAAAAAGAAAGAAATATGCAAGATCAGTTTTGATTCTGGTCAGATCTGAATAACCTCTGAGAAAAGTTTTTTTGATGAAATCATGAAATACAGTATTTTTGTGGTCTAGATTTGGAAGGCTTTTGTCACGGTTCCACCCTGACCTGACTCGGTTGCTGGTCCTGCCACCCCCTCTAGTGGCCTATGGCCGCAGTACACACCTCTGTCACCAAGCACCACAGTCATCAAGCACACTGCCAACTGCCCACACCTGTTCCCAGTCCTCACTGCCCAGTTGCCAGTTAAAACAAAGTGCTATGTAAGATCACTGCTACGTATGTAGTTTTTTGGGCTCCTGCGTATATCACGGTGTTTTGGCATTCCAGCCGTTTTCCTTATATCGCAGTGTTTGGCTTCCCGGACAATTTTTCCTATACAACCAAAAGCTCACCACACCTGACCATTTCGTTCCTTGTGTTATTTGAGCCCCAACGCTCTACACAGTTCATTCCCACCGAGCTCACCTACACCTGCTCACTGTTTCTGAACTCATTCACCAAGTCGCGTGTTTGGATCCCAACCATCGCTCTGCTCTACCGGTATCCTTACAGCTTTTCCTTTACATAAATACAAAATCCACATTAACCAGTCTGGAGATATGAATAGAAATTTAATAGGTGCGATTTTGACGCACTTTTAGTAATTAGTGTTTTTTCACTTTGGGCAGACTTTAGGTAATTTTGAAATTAATTTGGAGTAGTTTAGGTATGAAGTTTGACTGTGATAGCTCATCATTGTGAATGTTTATTGTCCACTTTGTAAGGCTCTTTGTAAGGGCAAAAATAAAAATAGCAGTGTAAAATCGGTTAGGTTTCCAGGGCTGTGGACTGTGTGAATGCTTGAGTGATCAGGAAGGGGAGTTAGGGGTTCTGCCCAGAGTATTTAGGGGGAAGTTATGTTTGTTATGTTACCACAGGGGAGAAACACCTATGGTCAACTGAGAAGAGGACACAGACAAGGAATAGCAAACAGAGGAGTCCAAGGACCACAGGAACAACCTGACATCTGCTGGGGTCACCAGCCTGGACACAGACGTGCTAAATGCACCATTAACCCATGGGAACAGCCAGAACAGTGTGCCACTGGTGCATATGGACAAGGTTTCGTTTGGTATTCCCCAGGAAGAGAAGATGGAGGAAAATGATGAGACCCAAGAGAAACCCACAGACCGAAACTAAGCACTGTTTCAGATTGCTGATCTGATCAGATGGTCACTTTCATCTACCAGTCCCATCCAAGAACCAAGAACTATGCTCACAAGCAATTCATTTTTATAGACACTGGTGTACGACACTGGCTTTGCCGTAATCCAACAAACCTCGCTATGTGGGTTTACAGTTGTACAGTTTTTTCTGGAGAAAAAAAAAACATTATTCGGCACAGGCAGCTGGGTTGTCAGCACTCCCCTATGCATGTCAATTAGGAAATGACTAGCATCTAACTTTATATAGTGACTCCACGGTTAGTGTTGTGTGTAAATGGGCAGGTGTGTGGGCAGTTTGGTTATTGATTATATTGATATGATAAAACAGCACGCGAACAAGTGATATTGATAGATTTAAATTCTTCCACTGCCCAATGTGATGCCAGATTGCACCAACATTTCATCAGACAATGGAACTCACTTCACAGCAGAATTGATTAAAGAGATGTGCAAAAGTTTGGGCATCAAACAAAATATATCATGTGTTTACCATCCTCAAAGTGCAGGAATTGTTGAAAGAGCAAATAAAGACCACCCTAAAGAGCACATTAGCCGAAGTATGTAACGAGACAGGAATGACTTGGGTTGAATGCTTACCATTAGCACTAATGAACATGAGATCCTCTGTAAACAGAAGCACAGGCCTTACTTCCCATGAAATTGTGACAGGGAGACCAATGACAGTACCCTCAATGAGACCTCCAGAAGTGTCTGGACTAGAAGAGTTTGATCAGGGATTGAGTAAGCATTTGAACGGACTAACCTCTGCTTTGAGATGTGTGTATTCACAGGTACGGCAATCTCAGGGTCCACCGCCAGAGGACCAGGACATCATTGTGCAACCAGGTGATCAGGTACTGATAAAGGTCTACAAGTGAAAATGGATAAAGCCAAGGTGGTTGGAGTCTCCATTTTCTGAGTACACCATTTCTGAGTACACTATTGAGTACACCAACAGCAGTCAAAGTGGAGGGCCGACAAGGATGGATCCACCTGAAACATTGCAACAGAATAACAGACCCAAAGGAAGCGATGGCAAGTGGAGAGGAAGAACCGGAAGACAACAGAGAAGTATAAGATGCGAAGGGCTCTTGTCATTAACAATAGGACGGATAATACCTGACACCATTGACTATTGTAGGTTTAAGACCTATCTATGATAAGGACAAAATGTTGCTGTAGTAAAAATTGCAGACCCATGGGCAGGTCGAAATATGTGGTTTTAACAATTGACTCATTCAGTAAGAGTTGGCAAGCCGTGATAGTTGCCCTTGTATTGTGAGAGTTCCGTCTCCTAGCACATGGCCTACAATCGTGGAGACAATACCAGAAGCATTGACTCAAGTGCAGCGTTGTCATGGCTATACTATAAGCAATACCTGATTGAGAAATTGAGGGCATCCAGTGTACTTGTTTTATTCAGACCACCATTACAATGTCGTTGGTTAAATAATTGGACATATGTGAGCTTATCCGATTTACCAGAGACAGGCAGAGCAGAACCAGATGCAATCTACTTTACACCAGTAGAAGCATCTTATTGTTTCTGTTCAAACAGAACACTAGGTGTAGACCGGGTGTTTTTTTTTCTGATACCTGATTCCACTGATAATATGACCAATATCATCACAGCACTGGAGCACAAAAGGGATGCCTTTCGTCCATCTAAAGATGCGGGTTGGTCTACAACTAATTGGTTACAGGACAAATTGGGACCATGGGGATCGACAAGTATTTGTACCTATAGTTGTGATGTTTTGCCTTTTGTTTTGTTGTTTACCATAATGTTAACTTGTGCAAAAGCACTGTTGTTGAGATGGGTTGGTGTAATGATGCCAGATGCACAAGGAGTGACCATGCCTCTATTATCAGCCGATTGCCCTTATATTGGGGATTACAAACTAGATGATTATGTGAGTGACGATGACTGTTGACAATATTCTTGTCGAGCCATACGTATTGACGAGGTATGTAATGCTATTGAAGGAATCCTAACATTGCTCCGAAGGGCGGTTGAATTCCAGTTCCGATTCTATTTGTTTTTGATAACTTTTTTAAGTTTCTGGTGATGCTGACATTCACCGAAGGGAGCTAGCAGTTCCAGGATCAGCATATACTGGACTTAGAGCTTTTTTCATCAGCTGTCATGAATTTTCAGCCTGACTCAATGAGATTACTTCTTTATTGTTTTAGCATGTTTCACTTTTTCTCAGGGTTATGTGATCTGAGTATAGACTTAGTGAGAAAGTTTAGTTTAGTAGATATTTGGAATCGTTTCTGTCATTAGGTCTTTCTCATGACTAGGTTTTCCATAGGATGACGTAGGGAATTACTGCCCCTCAGCCTTTTTCCATTTCTTAGCAAAATAAAGGAGTGGTTATTTTGCTGTGGGGTTAAGTAGGATGTTATGTAGGTTTGTTTTATGTTGTACATTGTGTGATGAGACTCATAAGGGGGGAATGAAGAGGATAATTTGTGTTACGCCTATCTATAGGCCCTATTGATAAAGGCATAAATATAGTTATTTGCATAATTTTAGTATGCCTATGTATGTTTGCAAACATTGGTTTGGTCATCCATTTTGTACATTGACTACATGTCCTTACATCCTCCATTTTGTATTGATTATGTGGCATTGAGAGAACATAAGGAGCTTTGTTCTTGTAAGTTTTCCCGCCAATACCTCAGATTGGCTAATACAGGTGTAGGGAGGGGTCTACCTGTGCAAAGTTATGAAGTTAGCTATATTTGAAGTTTTCTGTGTCTTTCCATCAGAGAACTGTTTTGGTTTCCTAGAGTTGCCTGAGTAAATTGGAATTAAGTTGAAGTCCCCTGGTAACCTAGAAAAGCATATGTTTTGGATAAACCTTCAGAGTTCCTCTCCAGGTTTCTTCCTAATTTTGGGCCTTTTAGGGAGTCTTTCCTAATCACAGCGGCTTGCTCTTTGGGGTTTTCGGCTGAGTGCCTGTAGAAGCACATTGTGACAACCACTGTCAGAAAAATGCCTTTATAAAATGAATGTGATTAATTGCTAAACCTTCCTAGTTATCTGAGACACTGTCACGGGTGTGGGTGGAGATGGAACCAAAAGCAGACATTTCCTTGAAATGGTGATAATCCGTGTTTTATTGTAGATCAAACAAAAGAACAAACGACACAGACTAAACGATAAATGATTGGCACTGTAATAAGCAGCACAACATGTGACCGTGTTGACCACTGGGTTGGTGGTCAGGCAGGCAGTTGGTCGGAACACGGTGTGGCTCGACTGTGAGACAGGCAGGCGGCAGGCTGGGTCGGTGGTCGGGCAGGCAGTTGATCTAAACACAGGAAGGCCTGAACATGAATCTGAACAGGAACACTAGGGAAGGCTGAGGGATGTGACCACTTGACAGAACATACAAGACGAACTGGCAACTGGAACAAACAGAGATGACAGTTTAGGTAGGCAGGGATAACAAGGGAATGAGTGACACCTGGTGGGGGGTGAGACAAGACAGCACAGGTGATAACAATCAGGACGTGACAGATGGCAGTATACGCTGCGTCTCTAAACTGCTCTGAGCAGGTTGTCTGTAGTTTTTAAGGAAAATGTTGCAGAGACATATTGATCAAAGGATGGTCAATGTATAGCAAGTCTTTTTGTCATGTTCTAGTTTGCTTCTTTATTTTTAGATGTTTTTTCTGGCAGTCGAGCTTAAGCATACGCTTATAGAGTGACTGCACATTGTCAGATCCAGCCTGCAAAGCAAAACACATTGAGAGAAGAAACATGGCATACAGGAATCAGCATCATTAGTATTATATATTGTCATTATAAGTGATTCTTTAAATGACATGATTCTTTGTGAGATCTCTCAGACCTCACAAAGAACCCAAAGCGTTTCGCTTTACAGGCTGGACCTGACAGTGTGCAGTCGCTCTATAACCGTATGCTTGAGCTCGACTGCCAGCAAAAATGTCTAGAAATAAAGAATTTTAAATGTGAAATAGAAAAACTGGTACATGATAAAAAGGTATTGCTATACATTGACTATCCTTTGATCAATGTCTCTACCAACTGTAAATATTTTCTTTAAATTTTTAGGAAAGAGAGAATGCCAAATGAATAAATGAATAAATCAAAAGAATAATTGAATGTGTCTTGTTATTGGTGAAAAGAAATTATTTGTGGTGGTATCTTGCAGCTCTTCCTGTTGGGTGATTCAACGTCACTGGGTCCACTATTTGGTGGCATCGCTAGCTGGCATGGTGCTCTTTCTTTTCTAATGGTGGCAATTTAATGCAGCACCACATACGCTGCCACCACCTCACATGCCTGCTCCAGACCCACCCGCAAGCCCTGCAGACCAGCAAAGCATGATTTGAAGACCACAAATGTCATCTCTATCTTGACCCTTGTATTGCTGTGAGACACATTATATTTAATTTGTTCCCTTGTTTGTGGGTTGTCATAGGGGTTGTCATCAGATAACGCAGACAGCAGCAGGCCATCAAAATGCCCTTTGGAAATAGAAAGAAATTGTCACAGAACAGGATGATGTGGGGAATATAGGGTTGTGGTTGTATTACCTTGTTCTAATCTTTGACCAAGAGAGGATTCCTGAAAAATGGGTGAACCATGCACCGACCCAGCCCACCTGGCCCACCGACTAGTCACCATTAAAAGGTGACCACATGTCATCTAACAAAGGATTTTATACCCTTTCAACATACTGCCATTGTCAGAAAACCTAATATGCTGAACACCTCTCATTGTCTTGAACATTTTCAAGATTAAATTATGTAGGCTAGACTACATGTTAGATCAAATATGATATGAACAAATATCTGAACATTTATGTGAAATTACTTTATATTCACAATGTTTTCCCAGAGTGGCTCTAATGGGGATGTGTACAGTTAATCCCACCAAGCACCCTTGGGATTTCTATGGACAAAAAGGTGTCCTGTACATATAAATATAATGCATAGTATGCATATTAATAATAGACCAAGTGTTTTCACATTACAAATAACCTATGATACCCAAAAAAGCCTCTTTGATGTTTAGAACGCTTATATGGCCTGGTAACACAACAAACGCATCCTGCAGTTTAATGAGAGCAAGTACCACCTTGTGAACTGAAAGTCAAACGGAATTCTTGCCCAGATGTTTAGCAAAAAGTCACATAGCAAGGCACACTGTCTGTTCAACAGTGAGGGCATTACTCTGTCCAGTGGTATTGGAGATGTCTGGCCCTAGGAGCTGGAAAAGATACTGAATTCCCTCCGATGAGAATTGGTATAGTTCATATAGAACCTCAACGGGGTAAGATGAGGTTGTACGATCTCTAAACACCCTTGTCATGCAAAGTGAGCCTCTCACAATTTGTGCGCCAATGTCGATTGGGTCTTCCGAATTTGCTGGCATTTTTCCTGACAATATTGTGTGCGGAGGGGCGATGCCTTTATAGGGTAACATCGAGGGAACTAGAAAGATAACCTGCTCTGAGCAGTTTAGAGACGCAGCGTATATTGCCATGACAGCATACCTCGGGTAAAACGCATTCACTCGTAGTACGGGTTAATCGAGAAGTTACACCAGACGTCATTATGTTACCTCAATAAGCCAGTTGCCTCGCTTAGTAGTACACACCTCTGGTTTTTGTGTAATTGTTTACCAGCACATCGCGCCTATACGCCTATTGTATATGGCAACACTATTTATTATGGATCCTTCTCTTTCATATCCCTAGACCAAGAAAGGGGTATAATAAAATGGGGGCTTGTCCCATGCCTGTGTTGTCTGTCTTTGGGTTTGGTCTTGTGCGTTGTTTCGTTGGCTGGGTGTTTTGAGTTTTTCTCTCTGCTGTGGGTGGTGTATGGTGTGCTAATGGCTGCCTCGCTGGTGTTGAAACCCACTGTTTCCCCCGAATCCGTTTTGGAAAAGATCAAGTCGACACAAGTCTGTCCCTTTGCAATATTCTTTATTCAGCAGATAATTATCCGGAGATCAGTTCCACACAACCTGCAGAAAAGATCTGATCTGGGGTAGTCTCACTACTGTTTAAAAAGAATGCAGGCGACAAGGCGTAGCAAGCATTGTTTCAATCATGTTCAATAGTTCTTGTTTTGTCTCCTTATTTGGCTCTGTTTCTAGGGTTTTCTAATGCTCTGTATGATAATTAATGCTTTGGGTATGAGTGTGTGTCTGTCTGGTGTCTCAACATCAAGGGTCAACTCAAGTCTCAACATCAGGGTCAACAGGACGCATCTGTTCCTTTTGTTTCCTCTTATATATGTGTTTCCTGTTAAGCAGGGTGAGTCAGTGAAACTGTGTAAGCGTGCATCTTGCAAAAAATGGCCTTTATGAATATCATGCATGTTGTTGAGACTAGTTTCAGTGTAAATTATTCCACACTGGTTCAGAGTTTTTTCTGTGTCTCTGGGGGGGAGGGCTTGGAAGTGCGCGTATTAGGATGCGGCTTGCTTGTCTCCAGTCACAGAGGGAAGATAAAGCGACGGAAAGGTATTTGGATTATTACTTTCCTCCTGAGGTAGAACGGTTGGAAATAGAAGCCGATAAAGAGGTGAGATTTCATCAGATGGAGTTGAAGGTTGAGTGGGCCACCTTGACATCCCCTGCACAGGTGTCGGATGTTTGATGTGTGTAGGAACATTGCCTTAGTTCCTCCTTTTTGGGAGGCGGAAGTAGCTTCCTATTTTAATGCTTTTGTGCGAGTTGCCACTGCTTTACGTTAGCCCAAGATGTGTGGCCAATCCTGTTACAGTGCAAGTTGTTGGGTAAGGAGGTTGTGTCATCTCTATTTATTGAGGATAGTTTAAACTATGAGATAGTGAAGGCATCAGTATTGCACGCCTATGACCTGGTCCCAGAGGCGTATAGGCAAAAGTCCACCATACCACAAAAAGTCCACCATAAAAACGTAATCGCTAGGGAGAAGGATAGTCTGTTTGAAAGATGTTGTACAGCCAGTAAGGCTACTGATATGGTTACGCTACAGAGGTTGATGTTGTTGGAGGATTTTAAGAACTGTGTATCGGAGCGTGTATTTAAATGAACAGCAAGTGATGTCACTCTCTCGGGTCGCGGTACTATCCCAAATCCCGGTGTGGAATGTTTTAGTTAAGATTAGATGTGTGCTGTTAGAAACAAACAGGGCCAGTGGAGCTAAACTCAGCTGGTGGGGTGATAAAATTTTAATTAGTACATTCCAGAGTAGGGCCATGAGTCAAGAGATCAAGGGGGGAATAGGGGGACCTGGTTTATTGTCTGTTGGCTTATCACACAGACCCTGATGGGGACAGGGAACACAGGAGGGGAAGTGTGAACACAATTTAGGTGATATCTCTGGGCAGGCTTCCTGGCGCCAGCCCCTGTGGATTATTTTATTTAAGATTTGATGTGTGTGTGTGCTATTAGAAGCTAACGGTGCTGGTTGGGAGTATACTCTGAAATTAGCCAGCTGGAGGTCGTAAATGTTAATTACATTCCAGAGGTAGGACTATAGGTCAAGCGATTAAAGACAAGGAGGAGGATGGAAGCAAGAGCTAGCCATGGTCAGATCTACTGGCGCCAGCCTACTGCCTCAACTGTCTTCTTCGTCGGCCTCCAAGGCTATCAGAGGGCCCCATGGATGAAGACGGGGGCTGCAGGACGGGACACGCCCACCCAGGAAGCGCGCTCATCAATTTCGATACAATGACTGTCCGATGTGAACGGACTTCAGATCTTCCTAGCTGTATTTTGGGGAACGATCTCCAGATATATCTGTAATAAAAGGCGTTTACTTTGGAAATAGCTGACCGTGTGGACATTCTCTGATTCAGGACTCGGGGGAAGTAGTTTGAATTCTACAATTGGCCATAGCCAAATTTTGAAGAATCGTTTGTGAAGAGTACGAAGAGTGTAAATTAAGATTTCCAAACTAACGGCCAGAACGGAGCGGCGTCTCCGGACAAACCAGGGGTTAGAGACCCGCGAGGACTAACCTCCGAACTAAGTTTGGCTACAATATCTTAAGATATTCCTAAATTTTACATCCTTGAAGTGGCTACTCCAACCTAGTTTTTGACGAAAAATAGGACCCTAGAAAGCGGCGTCTCTATAGGGAGCTGGGCGAAAAAGGCCCGGAGAATTCAGGACCTCCAAACTTTGTATCCTAGATCTAAGCAT
>JACXGK010001326.1:53912-72632 GCA_016801125.1 Novumbra hubbsi | reverse complement strand
GGTATTCCCCAGAAGGTGCCCTGCGTTATCCTGGTATTCCCCAGAAGGTGCCCTGCGTTATCCTGGTATTCCCCAGAAGGTGCCCTGCGTTATCCTGGTATTCCCCAGAAGGTGCCCTGCGTTATCCTGGTATTCCCCAGAAGGTGCCCTGCGTTATCCTGGTATTCCCCAGAAGGTGCCCTGCGTTATCCTGGTATTCACCAGAATCCTGAACCAATGATATGAAGTTAATAGTACATAAATGATTTGACTGTTTTCACTAGGCGTAGATGTATTTTCCCGCTGGGGTTTTTTCCTATAGTTTTTTATGACACCTGTATACACACAAATAATTTGCCAAAGAAGCGACAAAACGCACAAAGATTATTAATTTGACTGATCGCATTATTAGTTTTTCTTTAAACATTATAGATTCACAATAAAATTGTTTATGTCAATTATTTTGGCCATGACAACCGCATAGCTAAAATCTGATGTAGTGACAGCCCTAACCTATCCCTAATCCTAACCCTAGCCTAAACCCCTCCAATTCACCAAGACATCTGTTTTCTTCCTTCTCTCACAGTGAGGAAGGAAGCATGAAGACACAATGGAACTAAAACACTTTACATGGCGAGTGCCACTGGGAGTGACTCAGGCATTGTCAGCGCTATATTTGTTACATGCCCCCCCTCTGCCTCTCTCTCTCTCTCTCTCTCTCAGCCCTTCTCGAAGAAGGCAGTAGACCACGTTCAGACGCACCTGGCCAAGAAACAAGTTCCTCCCTCTTTATTTCAGGTAAGGAGTGCGCCAGGCCTTTCTTCCCCGGTGCAACCTGCTTGTTCACCTGTTAGTGGCCTGGTCTCCTTGTAGTACCTTCTAATTCCAGAACATGCCGTCTAGATCTCTATTCTCTCTGACAGCAAGCAGTTTCAACTGAATGTTGGCTTTTCAGGTTTGGTCCATCCAAATTTCTGATATTGACACCAAAACACCCATGCATGATGTTGTTAAAGTAAAAAAACGAAACGTTCTATCAACACTAAGGGTATTTAATCTGTGAATTGGCTTTCGTCTGTGTCTCTGCGCCTGTTTGTCTATTTGTCAGACCAATGATGAAAGCCAGATCAATGATGAGTAAACAAAATACAGTTTTGATAAAACAATTTGAGTCTTTGTTGTGACAGGCTTATTCATCCTTGGTATAATTTCTCACGACCAGGATTTAATTATTACTTGAGATGTATCTTGTTTGAGTATTTTCTAATGTACATTTGGATTCACACAAAATGCTTTGCTTTTACAACGGTCAATAAACATGTGTTTGCATGTAACGTAACCCTCCAGATAGACCTGTTCTGTAATTCAGGTCACGCTCGCTCACACACATGAACTCCTGTTTGTTTTCAGCCCTACATCGTGGAGATCTGTGACAGTCTGCGAGGGGTGATCTTCCATAAGTTCATAGAGAGGTGAGGAAGGGGAGACGGAGGAGGGAGAACCAAGATGCAATGGCCATGGCCAGAATCATTTCTTCCTACATTATCTCCAGATTTAAAAGACCACTGCTTTATTACCCATTTGTGCCAAAAGGGAGAAGAGCTTGTTCTCCGCTCCCGGTCACTAAGCCTGGGACTGATGCTCTGTAGCCCTCCATCCTCTTGGCTAACCGCCCTCTCTCTGTTTGGCATCTCTCTTTACCTTTTTGGTTTTCTTATGTTCCCTCTTTCCCATTAGCGACAAGTTCACTCGTTTCTGCCAGTGGAAGAATGTGGAGCTGAACATCCATGTGAGTAGGGCGGGGTGTGGGATGCTTCGCGGGCACTTGATTGGTCCTTAGCTCGAGGGTTTGCCCGGGGAAGTCTTCTGTGTGGGCGTTATATTCGATGTGTGTTTCGTTATTATTACTTCCCTGGGGCATAACCTCACATCACTCCTGTCTGTGCATGTGAATGTTCAGGTAAGACATGAGCATAGTGTTTAGATGTCCCTGGGCCTGACGCTGCATTTACCTGCTGTCGCTCCCTCTCCAGTTGACTATGAATGACTTCAGTGTCCATCGCATCATTGGCCGCGGGGGTTTCGGTGAGGTGTACGGCTGCAGGAAGGCTGACACTGGCAAGATGTGAGTAACCCCGGAAATACTGAGGAGCACAGAGCAGGAGGGAGGTGTCGAAAGGAGAACCTCACCCGCACCAATAACAGTGGGGCGTGTCAAACCTTTTAGATCCTCCGTCATGATCGGTCAGTTGGGATGAATAAATGTGGGAATTCTCGGCAGTGTGTCCGTTTATGTCTTTATGAAGCTGGTCATTGAGTTACGGGCGTGCTATGTTTGATCGTAAAGGATGGAAAGGCAAAACATTCAAAATTTCAGAAGGTTTTTAATTGCTCTTTTACCATAAATTGCACAAAAGTTAGTAGTATACATAGGCAAAGAGTTTTTTCAACAGTCCATGAGCAGGGCGTTAACTTAGTCATGTATTTATTGAAATGGCCTTAACATTTTTATTGTTAATACTTGCCCGCTTCAATCCAAATCAATATTTGCTTTAGAATGACATCAGCCGTTATGGTCAGCATATTTCAGTGATGAATTGTTGCTTGAATTCTGCTTGAATTCAACTTTGATATGGATTCATAGGCATGCCTGACCAAATGAATTCAACGTAACTGATATCATAGGACATGGATATCTGTCAAGTATCCAAGGTGTGGAGGGCCTGACTGTGTGTGAAGTAGTGGGAAAGGGGTCGACGGAGGAATGAAAGCTCCACCAGTAAGTGACTGTGTCGTGGGTGACCCCTTGGTGTGTTGTGTGCCTGGCAGGTACGCCATGAAGTGTCTGGATAAGAAGAGGATCAAGATGAAGCAGGGGGAGACGCTGGCTCTGAATGAGAGAATCATGCTGTCACTTGTCAGCACAGGGGTATGTTGGCACGGCACTCTGTTCTACACCCAGTACACCACCTGCCCACCACCCTCCCCAATGTTCTACACCCAGTACACCACCTGCCCACCACCCTCCCCCATGTCCTACACAGTACACCCTCCTCCCCAATGTTCTACACGCGGTACACCACCCTCCCACACTTTCTACACACAGTACACCACCCTCCCCCATGTTCTACACAGTACACCCTCCTCCCCAATGTTCTACACACAGTACACCACCCTCCCCCATGTTCTACACAGTACACCCTCCTCCCCAATGTTCTACACACAGTACACCACCTGCACACCATCCGCGCCAATGTTCTACACACAGTACACCACCCTCCCCAATGTTCTACACACAGTACACCACCCTCCCCAATGTTCTACACACAGTACACCACCTGCACACCAACTTCCCATGTTCTACACAGTACACCACCCTCCCCAATGTTCTTCACACAGTACGACGGGGTGACGTATGTGCATTTCTAAGTGTGTGTTGAATTCTCCTCCCCCACCCCCCTAGGACTGTCCGTTCATTGTGTGTATGACGTACGCCTTCCACACGCCAGACAAGCTCTGCTTCATTCTGGACCTGATGAACGGTAAGGTCCTGGCCTCTCCATGGCGGTGTGTGTGTGTGGGGTCTGGTTAGAGGAGCTACGTCAGCTCCAGACAGGGTCCAGTGGATTCACTGTGTGCAGGTGGAACACAAACATGGAGAGATTGGGGTTGTTCCACACAGTTTGGCATCCCTCCATTCACCAATATTGCGCACACAAGCCGGTCATATTAAATGAAAGGCCTTTTAATACAGAACTCAATGCGAAGGCGCCAACAACAAAGTTCACCCAGAGGACACTGTAAGGACCTTTGGGGAGACCTGGACTGCATGTGGTGTTTTATAAAGGCTACAGTTTAAGAGAAAAGCTTTCCACTCATTTAAAGCCCCCCCCCCCCCATCAGGCCATGTTACGTGTTGTATTTTCTTGAGAAGAAGAAACCCCATGAAGGAAGCGGTGAGGGATGATTCCCGCATTGAATGCCTAGATTGCCAGCCTTCCCCCTATTGTTTGGTGGAGGGAACATGCCTTCCACAGCTCAGTTAACGTGATGCCACATGCTTGACTGCCAGCCACAGTGCCAGAGAAGAAACTGTTCCTGTAATTTGTTCTGAATCCGTTGATGAGTTGATGATCACCACACCCGCATAAATTAGGGGCGTGTCATATGTAAATAAGCACTGGTGCAGCAAGTTCCCGCCTCCACGGCTCTATCCAATGTTTTTTTTTTTCTCGATTACTTCTACGCTCGTTCTGACCAGGTGTGACAGTTTGGTGAATCACACTTGGAAATGATAGTATGTTTCTTCCTACGCTTGAATCTGAGAATGTTCCTTGAATGAGGATTAATGCGTGTTCCTCCCTCATCCTTAACAGCATATTACCAGGAACTCATGATTTATCATATCGATCAAGATCATTGCCCTTGTTCTGTCATGCTCACTCAAGTGTGTGTGTGTGTGTGTGTGTGTGTGTGTGTGTGTAGGAGGGGACCTACACTACCACCTGTCTCAGCACGGAGTGTTCAGTGAAAAGGAGATGCGTTTCTACGCGGCGGAGATCATCCTGGGACTTGAACACATGCACAACCGCTTTGTAGTGTACAGAGACCTCAAGGTAGGAGTCTGGTTCCCCTCAGCATATCACCCACTGCTCCATCCTCTTTCTCCTCTTTCTCCTGCTTCTCCTGCTTCTTCCACATCGTTCTCCTTCCCTCTTCTGTTGGGAAGATCTTCAGAACTGGTCAAAGGTTTGGACACCTAGTCATTCAGGGGTATTCACTCCTGCAAGGGATGTGCCAAGCTGTCATCAGGGGAAGGGATGGCTACTCGAGGCTCTATGACATGACGTGGATGTTTTAACGGTCTACCGTTCTTGGGTTTTCTACATGATTCTTTCATTGGAGGTTGTTTCATAGGTTTGATGTCTTTATTATTATTCTAAAATGTGGAAAAGGGTGAATGCAGCAAACCCCCTCAAATGAGTGGGTGTGTCCAAACGTTTGACTGCTAATGTATGTTCATGTTCCCTTTTCTGTGTTTGTATCCATCCTATTAATCCCCATGGACTGAGTGCTCAGAAATTGACATTTTAAGGCAGAACACTAATTCCCCCAAAAACTGAAGAATTATTAACAGATGAATCTACATGTTTTACATGATTTGTCTACTTAGGTTTTCTGCCTCGTTGCCCTTAGTAACCGTATTCAGATATGGAGCCTGTGCAGAACCAGAGAGCAGTTAAATAGCGATAAACAAGTGTTTATCATGGTCTGGCTTTGGCCACCATATAGCATACAGAAGCAAAGGCTGTTTTGTGGCAGTATGTGTAGCTGTGCCGGCAGGCGTGCGTGTAGCCGTTTCAGGCTGTGCAGGCAGGCGTGCGTGTAGCCGTTTCAGGCTGTGCAGGCAGGCGTGCGTGTAGCCGTTTCAGGCTGTGCAGGCAGGCGTGCGTGTAGCCGTTTCAGGCTGTGCGGGCGTGCGTGTTGCCGAGTCGGACTTCTGCTCGTGTGGGGCTGTGTGTAAATGGTAGATAAGCAGTGTACTTCCTGAAGAGAAGAGAAAGGGAGAGATGCTACTCCAAAGTCAAATGCTTTCAAAATGTTGGGCTGGAAACAGAAGTGCTGCTACGATATGCTGTCTGCCCCGGCAGTAGATGTGATTATATTAAACCTCTCTGTGTGAACGCCTGTTTTCCCCCCAAAGTTATTGGGGGTCTCTTAGATGCTTATCAAGTTAAAACCCTCCGTCTCCACAGCCCGCCAACATTTTACTGGATGAACACGGTCACGTGCGTATCTCTGACCTGGGGCTGGCCTGCGACTTCTCCAAGAAGAAACCCCATGCCAGCGTGTGAGTACTGGGCCTGAGTACTGGCCCAGAACACGTGTGTGTCATGTTTACAATGGTGTGTGTGTTTGGATTCACTCGTTTCCCTTCCTTATCGGGACCGAAATCCACCAAAATATCCTGAAAAGGTTTTTGTATGCTCACATTTAGGGTAATTTGAGTTGAGGTTAGGAATAAGGGTCTGAAGTTTTGAAAACATGGCATGCGTGTGTGTGTTCTGCAGTGGTACCCATGGATACATGGCTCCGGAGGTTCTCCAGAAGGGGACTGCGTATGACAGCAGTGCCGACTGGTTCTCGCTGGGCTGCATGCTGTTCAAACTGCTGCGGGGGTAAGAGCAACATCACACACACACACACACAGACTGGTTAACTCCACACCAGTGTGTGCGATGCGACTGTAATGATCAGAAATCCACCGGACACGAGTCACCTTAGTGTTTAACACGTTAAACCACGCTGCTGTATCTGAGGCATTGAGGTTACTCTCCATATTGTGTCAGGTCTTCAGGCAGCTTATTCAAACCATTTATTCATACCTGGTTGACTATTAGAAACAGGTGTTTGGTCTTTCCCGGCGCCCGCTGACACGCGGGGGGTGAGTCTGGGTCTCTGCGTCTCGCATGCGGTTTTCCGTTACTCCTTTCCCTCTCCAGTGTCCCTCTCACCCGTGCCCTCTGTCTCTCCCTGTCGTGTGTTTGGGAGGTGTTTGATGTGGCGAGTGGAAATGCCAGAGGTCTGGGCCCTAGAGTTCATACATCAGAGGGAGGCAGAGGGCTGTGTGTGGGTGGGGGGGAGGGGGGGGGTGTCGGTGGGGGCCGACATCCTTCCATTGATGTTGGTCAGTGTGTTTGAACACTTGAAAGATGAGACAGACACTGAGAGGTATTGAGGGAGGGATCGAGGGAGAGAGAGACATCTCCAGTTCGGACTGTAATCTCCTGCCCACCTAGCACACAGGCCCACACGGGACCCGGAAGCCTGTCCAACATTGGAAAGGCCTGTATCGGTTAGGGGACATAACGCTGTGCTATCCCAGCCGCTAGAGTCGTCACCTGTTACCACGAGGATAGGACAACCAGTCCAGCCAATTGAGAGCAGTGTTTCATAGTGTCATACCAGGAAAAGAACTGGGCGGCACCTTTTTTGAAACCGCGGTTCCTGTGCTTTAGTGTCCACGTTTAAGTGCATGCCAAAACATTAGAATTGACTCGCTCATTTGTGGCGGACTGGTGGCGGAAAGGGAGGACCATTTGTAAAATGTCTTTGGGATTTGGAAATGCACTGTACTTTTAAATAAATGTAGTCAACATTAGTGATTCTGTTCACAACAGCCCCTATACAGCCTGTACGGTCCATCGTTGCCTTGCCACCACAATCACCAGCCTCTTGTACTCATTAGGATAATCTGGAATGGGAGTAGACGGCAGTCATTGGGTTGGACCTGTCATGTGGTGTGTGGCTGTCTGGGTGCCGTCTGATGGATTTAGGAACCCACTAATGTTGTAATGATGTATGGAGAGTGTGTGTTATGGTTGGTTTGGCTGATTATTACGCCTGTGGCTGTGTCTGATTCTGAGCAAGATATCGGACTGATCCGCATTGCCAAAATCGTGACATTAGATAGCACTGGGATTTCCGTGTGAATAGTATACACTGCTCAAAAACATTAGGGGAACACAGAATAATCACAGTACAACACCAATTAAACTTCTGAGATATCAATCTGTAAGGAATCAGAAGCGATTGTGACTTGCAATTCAATGTCTGTTTTGGTGCAAATTATAGTGACCACACTGGAGAGGCAACAACAAGACAACCCCCAAAAAGGGAATGGTTTTGTAGGTGGTGGCCACAAACAACTGCTCTCACTGAATTCTTCCTGACGGATTTCCTAGTGTCCTTGTCATTCAGGTTGCACTGGTAGTATGACTCTTTTAGGATGGCAAATCTGTGTATGCCATCACAAGAAGGTTTGCTGTGTCTCCCAGGACAGTCTCAGGAGTATGGTGGAGATGCCAGGAGACAAGTGTGCATTAGGGTGGCATGAGGGCCTGACGTCCTCTAGTGGGACCTGTGCTCACAGCCCGTGGTGAATGTCATGCTAGCTGCAACATCATCCAGTGGGTCTGGGGCGGCATTTCCTTGGAGTGTCTCAAAGAACTACACATGCTAGCCAGCGGTACCCTGTCTGCGTTTGAATCCAGCCCTCAATCGGTTGGGGATTTTGGGTTTTAATTGACTTTTGTTATGTCACTTTGTTCTCAATGAATTACACAATGTATAGTAAACATTTCAATATTTTATATATTTAATTCATTGACACCTGATGTGTAGTTTGTGTTCTCTTTTTTTTTTAGCAGTGTATGTTATCTTGGTCTCTTAAAATAGGTTTCAAAGTCACAGAAATAACAGCCTCTGAGCAAATCTGTAATTTCTGTTCCACTGTACACCTACCCTCTGTCGGTTTCACTGTACACCTACCCTCTGTCGGTTTCACTGTACACCTACCCTCTGTCGGTTTCACTGTACACCTACCCTCTGTCGGTTTCACTGTACACCTACCCTCTGTCGGTTTCACTGTACACCTACCCTCTGTCGGTTTCACTGGTCTCCTTCCTCTGTCTCTGAACTGGTCTCCTCCCTCCTTCACCTCCTTTTCTCAGTAGTTCCACTAACAGCCTCTCTCTGTTTTGTAGGCACAGTCCCTTCAGACAACACAAGACCAAAGACAAACATGAGATTGACCGCATGACACTCACCATGGTAAGGGCCTTTTTATCCACACACACACACACACAAGCTAGCTGGGTGTCCATTAAAGGACACATGTGGAGACGCTGTAACATACTCTAAGACACACACACACCATGTAACGTTCCATGAATGATACACACAGACGTTGTAATGTCCAGTAAAAGAAACACGTGTATGTCCTTTTGTGCTATAAAACACTAATGTAATGTTGACACAGAACGCACGCATGCTCACATAATAAGGATGTATTCTTTAATACACACATACAGTACTAGACATTGTTAATACACACGTTCACTCACAGGACTAGTCGTTGTTAATGTGTGTCTTAGCATAGACTGTCTCAGGTGTAGACCAGGGGGGCCCTTGGGGACCTTACCCCTGCAAGGGGTCTTTACTGTTGCTCATACAGACCTTGAGGGTTTGAATCAGGCATTCCGGCAGTACTGGAGAAATAACCCAGCAGTACTCCTGGAAATGGGTTGAAGGCCTCTTCTTCACTAAGCCACTGTAGGCTACCAGATCTCCTTTATGAGTGTATAAGAGAACACACACAACCCTCTGTTTGGAGGGCTCAACAAGGAAAGCATTGTCAATTGAGATTAAACCCAGATTAGGTTTTAATCCAGCCACTTAATCTGAGAAATCTGTGTAATCCCTGTTTCTCTTCCCTTTCCGTTATCTCTCCACAAGCCAGTCAGTTGTTTACATGAAATGTGTTGACTGGTGTTATTTACTCCAGGGAGGGGTTAGAATTAAAGGATGATTACTGAGCCCATTGAAAACAAGGAGACACGCAGTGGAACAGGGAATGATGGAGCACAGATCCTTGTGTCCCTCAACTATTGATGCCTTGTGTGTATCTCGGCGTGCTTGGCCACATGAATAACGTCGATGTTACATGTCTGTTAAAACCTTTTGATCTTCCTCTGCATTCCCTTTCCCTTTCTGTTTTTGAAGAATGTTGAGTTGCCTGACTCATTCTCTGTGGAGCTGAAGGGTCTATTGGAGGGTCTGCTGCAGAGAGATGTGGTCAAGAGACTGGGCTGCCTGGGACGAGGGTACACACACACACACACACACACACACGCTACCACTCACCTTGGTTTACACTCATTGTAGCTCTAAACTGTTTAGAGAAAATGACAAACTTGGACTGCAGACTCAGAAAGGCCATTATCATTGTTTTACCTGTACACAGCTAGAGAGCTACCATGCACCTGAACAGGATGAAAGGCACATGAGATTATGGTCCATAAAGTGGTTTGCAGAGCTCTGTTCTAGAGTATTGCCACCTGCTGTTTGGCTGAGGAACTGCTCTAGCATGAGAATGACCTGGCTCCCCCCCTCCCAACTCGCTCTGTTTCCGGTACAATCTTTTTCTCTCCATTTTCCTTCCTCCACTATATCTCCCCTTCCCCACTCTCCCTCCCTCCGCTCATCTCTTTGCACTCATCCAGGGCCCCAGAGGTAAAGGAGCATCTGTTCTTCAAAGGCATCGACTGGCAGCAAGTGTATCTCCAGAAGGTAGGGCTTAGTGCTTGCGAGGGGGAGAGTGGGGAAGGGGAGGGGCAACTGGGGGAAGGGTGAATCAGGTGACCAGCTTCGTTATAAAGCCTCCCAGTCTAGACTGTTGTCCTTGAGTTCTCTATATATTCGTTGTCATGGTTACTCCTCTGCCGAAAAGAATGTTGTCGTTTCATTCTTCCCCTACTTTGTTTCTTCTTCTTCTCCTCCTCTTTCTCCCCTCTTACCTCTCCATTTCCCCCTCCTGTTCTTGCTTGCTCCTCTCATTGCCTTTCTCTCTTGTTCTCCAGTATTCTCCCCCTCTCATCCCCCCCAGGGGAGAGGTCAATGCAGCAGATGCTTTTGACATTGGCTCCTTTGACGAGGAGGACACCAAGGGCATCAAGGTATCTACTACACATGAAACCCCAAACCCTAACCACCCAACATAACGGTTAATCCTCTCATCCTAATGTACAGGCATCTTGACACACACTCATACCCACACAGGAAACTGAGGTGTAATGTGACTCCATTGCTCAATATTGACTGAGTGGGGTAAGCGGTTTGAAACTGCCCTCGGAGAGAAAGTTCTTCCAACTGAGGTTTAATGTTATACAACAGTAGCAAAGACTTGGCTGCCGTCCAGTAGTTTAATGCCAGATGGGCTGTGCTGCTTAGAGATTCTCACAACGTCTGGTGACCTGGTTAACATCTCAGGAATCACTTCAGCTTACATTGCTAACTCATACCTTATTTTTTATTCCTTACGCCTCCTACCTCATATCTTAGTCCTGACACCTCATTCCTCACACCTCCTACCTCTACTAAGTTTTTATACCTCATTCCTTACACGTCCTCATATCGTAAGCCTTATCACTCGTTCCGTACACCTGGTACCTTATACCATACACCCGCTATTCAAAACCTTTACATGTCGTGTCCTTAGATCTGGTACCTTGGACCTCACTCTCAGTTGTGAGAGATTCTTATTTTCCCTTTCTGCCTCTCTTTTACCCCCCACCCCTTCAGCTATTGGACAGTGACCAGGAGTTGTACAAGAACTTCCCCCTGGTCATCTCAGAGCGCTGGCAGCAGGAGGTGGCGGAGACGGTGTATGAGGCAGTCAACTCCGACACCGACAAGAACGAGGCCCGCAAGAGGACCAAGAACAAACAGCTGGGCCACGAGGAGGGTAAGGGGAGACACGCCCACAGACACGCCCACAGACACGCCCACAGACACGCCCACAGACACGCCCACAGACACGCCCACAGACACGCCCGCACCGACTACATGAACACATTCAACACATGGACCACATATCATGTTGCAATATTGTTCAAGTAGTTGAGTGTAAATGCATGATGCACTGGGATGTGCCGTTTGCATTTATTACCATGGTGCTCCCTAACACACACACACACACACACACGCTTCCCAGGCTGTTCACAGAGTGATGTTCACAGAGTGATGCATGGTTAGTCTTCACGTTGTGCCACCCTAAGCTGTCTGCTGTTGACGCTGTGGTGGTTGTGTGTCAGACTATGCCCTTGGGAAGGACTGCATAATGCACGGATACATGCTGAAGCTGGGGAACCCCTTCCTGACCCAGTGGCAGCGGAGGTACTTCTACCTGTTCCCCAACCGGGTGGAGTGGAGGGGGGAGGGAGAGTCACGGGTGAGTGACTCTCCACACACGCACATACACACAAGGTGTACGCCGTCACCAATCGTGTGCTTGAGTTATCTCTGTTTCTTTAGTTTGTGTTCCTGTGTGTGTGTGAGAGACCTTGGAAATTCTACTTCATTGTCTGTCTCTCTGTCTGTGCATGAAGTCTGTCTGTCTGTCCTTGCTCCGTTCTGTGCCATCCTTGCTCCATTCTGTAGGCCTGGATTAAAACAGTAAGGCACTCAATGAAAGACCTCAAGGTAAGTCTGATGGACTGGAAGGCCTCCTTTGCTACCAGGCAGCCGTAGTGTAGAGTTGGGACAATCACCCCTTGCTTTGTAGCTCAGTCTCCAAGACATTTCTCCTCTCTAGCTGCATTTTGGTTGGTCCATCTCTTACCCAGCTTGTCTCTGATTGGTTCCCCGACTCCCCAGCATGTTTTCAGGTTCTGTTTCTGTGGTGTGTTCTGCAGCAAAACCTGCTGACCATGGAGCAGATTGTGACGGTGGAGGAGACCCAGATAAAAGATAAGAAGTGCATCCTGCTGCGCATTAAAGGAGGGAAGCAGTTTGTCCTGCAGTGTGAGGTACACGCAGACCTCCTCCATTTACACCCCCTCTCAGTCTCTCTACCTCTCCATCTCTCTCTCTCTCCCTCTCATGGCCTTTCGGCGTTTGTGTAACACGGGTGGTCTCTCTGTTTCTACAGAGTGACCCGGAGTTTGTCCAGTGGAAGAAGGAGCTGACCGAGGCATTCACCGAGGCCCAGAAGCTGCTGCGTCGGGCCCCCAAGGTCATCGGGAAGGGACGTGCTGGGCTGGTGGAGCTCTCCAAGCCTCCTCTCACACACCGCAACAGCAATGGCCTGTAGGCCACAGACACACACCTGCACACACACACACCTGCACACACACACACACACCGCATCCTATAACCTCCTGGACGACCTTGCCTGCCACAGCCCCCAGCCCAACACACACGAATAAAGGCCCAAACTCACCATGGAGTCTGTGTACGGACTGAGCCTGACAGCTGCTTCATGTTGTTGCAGACACACACACACACACACACACACAAAGCCAAACCGTAGCATGGGAGCATATTTTGAAAGGAACAAGGAAGTGAGGGGAGCATGGTTATATCTATTGAGGACTGTGTTTTCCCCCCTCCCTGTCCCAATGTACTGCTGGGATACAGCCTTCAGATTCATACCACACACTCCTCTGCCTCTCACCACAATGGACTAGCATCGCACACACACACACACACACACACACACACTCAGACACACACTGGCAGAGCAGCAGAAACCAGCCCCATATTAGGGGACTGAAGACCAGGGCACCTTCCTGTACCTCCCTAACTTATCCTTCCCCGTTCACCCAGCCTGGTCTTGAGGCTGGCCCTGAACCACACCGCTGCTCTCTCCTCTCCACAAGATTGGCTGACTTTAGTGGAGGGGCAGGACCCAAAGCAGGAGCTGAAGATCTGGACCAATGGCATTGCCTGAGGTTGGGGGAGATGGACCGATGACCATTTTCTCAAGTGGGTCCAAACAGATAAGAGGAAATGAAGACAATGTGGAGGTGATTGGTGTCCTGCAGGGACACAGCTACCCAAAGAATGCCCATAAAGTGTCCTCGTGTGTCCCTGCGTGTCCCTGCGTGTCCCTGCGTGTCCAGAGGTCTCATCCCTTCGCTGATTAAGGAGAGAGCAGAAGCTGCTTTGACCTAAGAGCCATTACCTTCCTGTCTTCTTCCTCCCTCCATCGCAGTAGTGCATCAAGTGCCAATCTCAATAGTGACTCGGGTCTCCTGATGGCCCCGGATGACCCCCCCCAATATAGAACTCTCTGACTCGGAACTCTCGTCACAGCGGGGAAGCTTCTTTTGATTGGCTCCTGCCCAGCTGCTGATAGCCATTGAAACTGGGGTTTAACTATGGGTGGTGTGTTTGATGGACACCGTCAAAGGGAGAGCTCTGGAGAAGACCGACTGCCCCACTAGCACTCTTTGTGGGTCTACATGCGTGTATATAGCGGGGGCCAACTCCTGTACACCCCAGTACAACTGTACAGTACTCTACAACACTTGTATATTCTGTCTCCTCTTCTCTATGGATGTGTGTGTGTGGGGCTCTTACCGACTGCCCAGTGAGCATATCTCCAGGCAGAGATGTAGGTGAGACTCTGAGGGCCGTGGAGTGTGAGAGGTGGGGGCAGCCCTCATGACCGGGCGATGGGCGGAGTTTTCACAGGCAGTCTAATACTGCAGTTTTTCCTCTGTTTGGTATTTTGACCAATCAGACCGGCTCTTTTGCCTATAACTGTGCAACTGGTCAGAATTGGACTGCCTGTGTAAACACACATGGTCATTCAGCCACCCAGATGTAAATTACAGACAGACGCATATAGGTTTACACGCACACACACACACACTCACATGGACACACTGAAGTGACTGTAGGATTTGTCAGGGCAATGATATGGAGTTCATGTGTGGAGTCCACAGTGATGGCACCCAAAATCAGTTGGCTGACTGGTCTGCTTTGAACTTTACCGTAGTTTATTTCTGAATGTGACTCACAACGCAGACCTGTTTCTCAGTTCTATGCGATCCATTTTAGGAGAGTCAGTTGTGCTGCCGGCTACAGTCAAGACCTTTCTAATGGGACTGAAGCACATCTGGGAGACATTTTAGAAAATGTATAGGGAAGCGGTGAAACCATGTGTTCACTCAATTTTAATTTCAGGGTTTTGTCAGTGTGTATAATGTCCCTTTGTCTGTGATATCCATGCATTCCCACAGCTGTGACCTGCATGTTTGGCTGTTGAGGGGGTCGGTATGCTTATTAGCCTTTTACGAGTCATTTCGAGGGAATGATGTTGATTTTAGAGAGTGACACCTATCAGCTTTACGGGTGTCTCTTTTTTAAAAAATTTTTTACCAAATTTAATGGGTTCAGTTTTTTTTCTTGAAACTACTTTGTCGCACCTTTTTTTGCCCATTGTGTTACTAGATGTTCAATGTGCCAAATACCTGTCGCTGATTGAGTTTGATTGGCTGACTGTTCTGGACCAATGAGAATCCTACTATCTGAAAGGTTGTGGGTTTGTCTCAACATGTGATGAATCTGGCTTTCAGCACCTGTACTTGTCAGTTATGCAGAGCTTGGTTGTGATTGGTTAATTTTGAGTGTATGCCTGTGTGTTGTTCTTACACGCATGCATGTTTGTTTGTGTGTGTGTGTGGGAGTGGGTGTTGCAATCTGTTGCACTTGTTCAGAATGTTCTAGTGGAGATGTTTTTGTCAAACAAGCAAATCTACACACACAAACTCGAAGACAAAACATGACAATGAAACAGGATGGCATATAGGAAAAAAAGCAAACTAACAAACAAGTATATATGAATATATGTGTATATGAAATGACAAAATTCTTTAGGTTTATTTAAAGAGATTTAACGGTGTAGAGACTGTTTGGATGACTATGCGATGGGGCAGTTTGGGGCTTTGATGTGAGTAACTCTGTTTGTGGTGAAGACTTTGGCTCAGATCTTGCACATGAAGACTTTAGCTATCGTACCTGCGAGTTACCAGATAATTATTTTTTGGGGGAATACCGGACTCTTGCTTTTTCATATTTATTGTGTGTATTGGGGAAATAGTGCCCCCTGTCAACGAGCTGGCACGGCAGAGCTCTAGCTGTAGAATACTCCGGTTCACACCCATCAGACCAACTCTTTTACACGTGCCACAGACGCAAATACTACTGGCTTTGGGTTACGATTACCATTAGGTTATGATGATTACGATGATGATGATGATGATGATTATTATTGATAATATTATTCAATGATTATTGTTATTACATTTATTTTAATGAATTTATTTGTTTTGTTTTGTTTTCAAAACAGGTAGGAGCATATGTGTTGGACTGCTTATATAAAACAGTTCAGAAATAAAACGATTTTTTCGTGTTTTGTGTATAGTGTGATTTGTTGACTTATTTTAATGACTACTGTACTTACCGTAATGAAGAATATCACTGGAAAAGTGGAGTACATTCTGGAGCTTTGAAGATTTAATGGGGGTTATGATTTTGTGGTAAAATCAGCGAAAACATTTCTGATAGTTGTTTTATATTTGAGAATTGTTTCATATCATGAAGTCATAAATAATATAACACCAGGGTTTCTCAGCTCAGTGATTACAACCATCTATTTGTTAACTGGCCCAATGTTTTTACTTCATGCTACCCTGGCACTCTGTTTCACAGGTAAGACTGCTCTGGGAAAAAAATTAAGAAACCACTGTCAAAAACGTTAATTAGCCAAATTGAGCCTGCCTAACAGAAGGGTTAATTTTAAGAGACCAAGTTGAAGTTGAACCCTTCTGTTCCTTACTCAAAACTTTACTTATCTAGGAAAGAAAGAAATATGGTCTAATATTGTTCCAAAGCTGTATGCTGAGCTTCAGTCGTTAATGTTGCCAGGTAAACTGTTGTGCTGAAATGGTGACAAATTATTCTATTGCTCCCATGGAATAAAGTCCCATTTTAAGTATAACAGTCGCTTAGGGTATGAGGTTAGTAAAGAACATTGTATTGCTCTAAACCTTGCTTCATACATCATTACCTTGCTTACGTTTACCTCTTTCATCAACTCCAGGGGTGGCAAACTGGTTTCACAAAGGACCGAAGGTCTGCAGGTTTTTTGTTTTTCCTATAAAATTGGTTCACAAATCAAACTCAAACAACAAATTAATTAGTGACCTAATTAATCAAGTGAGAGTGAAAACCTGCAGACACTCGGACCTCTGTGGCCCCGGTTTGACACCCCTGATCTACACGGTGTATTTAATGCAACAGTGTAGCGGAATGAAAACCTGTCCTACTGACTTCCTGAGGAGAGTTTCTGGATGCCAGTACGAAAGTGGGAAAAGTGCTAAGATAAAGTGTGTCAGGGCTTTTGGACATATTGAAGTTGACATTAAGCAGGGGTCTCAAACCGGTTCCACGGAGGGCCGAGTGTCTGCAGGTTTTAGTTTTTTCCTGTAAATTGGTTCTAGGTTCAGACCTAAATAACCAGATGAGGGTAGACCTAACCAATCAGTGACATAATTAATCAAGTACAGGGTGAGAGTGAAAACGTGCAGACACTCGGCCCTCCGTGGAACAGGTTTGAGACCCCTGCATTGAGGCATCGGGGCACTCGTTTTGAAGTACTGCATCATTTAACTACGGGGCGATGTCCTAATGTCGCGGTATGGCCGAAATCAGCCAATGAGGCTAGAGTCTTCGCGCGGTTGTCAAGTTTTTTTAAAACAACCTTTTAGCCTAAATCGTTCTCTATGTTGCCAACCCTATTACCACTTCCTTATTTTCCAATATCCTCCCTCCCCTTGCTTTCTTTTGCTCCGTGAAGCTCCTCCTCTCCCCCTTATCTCGCACAGCTGTAGCTGTCAGTCAGGTTAGCACAGCTCACTTATTCCCCTCAAGCCATATAGATGACTTTCTGGAGCTGTTGCTATGGAATAGCTTTTGGGTGTTAGTTTGTGTATGTGATTCCGTTTTTGAATATCAACAGAAATCCACTACTCATATTCATGTACCAATAGATCCCAATACATTCCAGTGTTCACCTCTTGCCTCAGTTTCGGTATGTTGTTTATCTTTTGGGTTGTTTAGGCTTAAAGTCTGACTGAACTTTAAACAAGTTATGATGCAAGGCAACAGTTACAGCATCGTTTTCTTTCCATTGGTAAGCAGCAACAGTATTTTATTTCTGCTGTTATTTGCTAGCATCCATTTTTCCTAACAGGGTAGTGTCCCCTACCACCTCCCCCAGTCCCACATTATTTATAGCTCAGTCTGGTGGCAAGCCAGCTGCCTCACTTATCTGGGTGTGTGTGAGGGAGAGAGAGAGATAGGGTAGTCTGCTTTACTCTATTTCTGACTGCATTGCTGTGCCCCCCACTCTGCCGGTCTGAGTGAACGTGTGTGTTTCAGTTTATGTGTCTGTGTGTGTTTCTGTTTGACAGTAGGACAGTGAGCCTCTTGCTTTGGTCTCCTAGAATATTGGAATAATAACTGGTACATTTGAAGTTCCGGCAGTCTTAAGGTTGGTACATTTGACGTGTAGTGTGTGAAATGCCAGAGAATTTGACAGGAAAGTTAAAAAAAAAATGTTGTCCCTGGTGGAGTTTTTGACATAACAGAAGAGAGTTCAATGAGGAGAGAGGGGGAGACGGGAGAGTTCAACGAGGAGTGGGGGAGAGAATCTAGTCTACATTAATTTCTTGAGAGTGTGACTTTGCCACTAGTCTAGAACAGAGTTCCTTTTCTAAGCTGGACCAGGTCATGTTTTGTCTAGGTTTGACAGGGTCTTCTGTAATAATGTAGTTCGTTTGGTGGGTCACAAGAAGGACTTTAGATGGGAAATGGTCAGAAGCCACAATTCATGCGAACATGCCATAGACACTGTGTCATGGTGTCACAGTTAGATCTGACACAAAGAAAACATTTGCTTACATATCCAATAGAAATGTATTTTGGCAAGTCGATTGAATAAGAAAATATATATGTCATGTGAGTATATTATTTGGACATATGGTTGTGTAATCTTCACTTGAACGCTATTGACAGATAAAGGTTGCATTATGTAACAAATGATAATGAAACCTGATACTCTATAATTTATTAACAAACTTGAAAATAAATGAAATGTTGTATTGTGGAAATAGTACACTACGCTTTAATAGCTGGTGAGGTCCTTTCTAGCTGAAATAGCCTTAACTTCAGCTGTTTCTTGTCACTGTCTATAAATCCCTTATATCAGCAGGGATACATTTGTTTCAAACTCTTCGGAACAGTTCCTTTCAACTGTGTCATGTTTGAGGGTTTCTTTCTACCACACATCACTTCAAGCCCCCCCCCCCCCCCCCCCCCCCCCCCCCCCCC
>JACXGK010001326.1:42515-53812 GCA_016801125.1 Novumbra hubbsi | reverse complement strand
CAAGTGTGCCAGGCCTTGAGGCAACAAAGCAGCTGCAAATCGTATTGCCACCTTCTCCATACTTAATGATTTTATGAGGTTCTTCGGTTCAAAGGCAGTGATTTATTTTCACCAAACATGGGATCTGGCACCTTAGCCAAACAACTCTACCTTTGGCTGATCTGTCTATTCACATTGTCTTCAGTGTCTGGTTGTTGTCTGGCAAACATCAGTCGTGTCTGGATCTTCTTTTTTGAGAGAAGCCTCCCTCCTGACCTTACATAAGCCAAGTCTGTGCAGTCTCTTTCTGAGTAATGCCCTTAGGCATTGGTTCTGGAAATAGAGGCCTGTAGATACCTTACTGTGATCACTGGTTCTTAGAGACTTGTATTAGCATGTTTAGGTCATTTATTAGCATGACTTTGGTGGGATGACCTGCCTTATGTAGATGACAGTGGTCTGGATCTTTGTCCAGTTGTAGATGACAGTGGTCTGGATCTTTGTCCAGTTGTAGATGACAGTGGTCTGGATCTTTCTACAGTTGTAGATGACAGAGATCTGGATCTTTCTCTCTTCGAAATTTATCAATTTAATGTGATAGTAAAGGTAAGGGCTTGCTTATTTCCCACATAATGAAATTGCATACGTTATTACATTAACGTTTTCTTTTGTTGGGTTACCTTGATCAATGAATGTGGTTGGAATTTAACTCAGATATATCAGATATGTGTCCAACACATAGAAAATACATTTTCCATGTGTTGTTGGTTTTCCACATGGGAAGTTACAGAGAGAACTGCAGGCTCCATCATTATTGAATGGAAGATGTCTGGAGCCACCTAAACCCATCCTAGAGCTGGCCATCTATCTGGCCCCACCAATTAACCAGACAGGAAGGGCCTCGGTCAGGGAGATGGCCAAGAACCTAATGGCCACTCTAACAGAGATTAAGAATGTATATACAGTGATGGGAAAACCGGTCAGAAGAGCAACCATTTCTGCAGCACTCTATCAATGATGCATTTATTGCAGAGTGGCTAGACCAAGGCATGAAAACCACCAGTAGCTCTCTAGGAGCAGGTTTGGAAACCCCTGGGTTGATTTAAGGAATTCCTGAGTAAACGTCTTCTGACATGCTATATGAAAGACTCATGGGGAAAAAGATTATCTGGTTTAATGAGACCAAAATCAAGGACTGAATGCCAAGTGTTACTTCGGGTGAAAACAAGATACCAATTATCACCGGGTAATACCATCCCTACATGGTGGTGGGAGCATCATGCTATGAGGGTGTTTCTCAATGACAGGGACTGGGAGACTGGTCAGGATTTGGAGGAGGTAAACAAAGGGAAATACAGAGAGATCCTTTAAGAAAACCTGATCCAGAGCACACAGAGGCCTCAGACTGGGTGGAAGATACATCTATTGGCACAGCAACGATCTGAAGCACACAGCCAAGACAACAATGGTGTGGTTTCAGGACAAGTCCTTGAATTCCCAACAAAAGCCGGTACCCCATTGAACGTCTTTGGGAAGACCTAAGGGTTGCAGTTCACTGACGCTCTCTATCTTACAGAGTTTACAGAGTTTTAGGGGGTCTTCAAGGAACAATGGTAGGAAATGCTTACATCCAGGTGTGCAAAGCTAATAGAGCATACCCTAGAATACTTGAAGCTGTAATCGTTGCTGAAGGAGCTTCAACATGTCCCTTGAAATCTCTATGTTCATTTTCAATAAAAAGACCCACTTCTGAAAACCTGTTTCCGCTTTGTCATTATGGAGTCATCTGTATAGATTTGCTGGCATTTTCTTCCATCTGCCCCTTTGACACTCATCACTTGAGCTGCCCACACATCACTCAACTCAGATACAGTAGACAACTCTACTCTGTCTGTTTATGTCTGTTTTCTTGTGTGTATGGTGTCTTTATGGTGCCGTGTATGTCTGTGTCTGAGTAACCCACCAGTCAAACCGCTGGCGCGAGGATAAAACCAGAGTGAGGGTCTACTGGAGGAATTTGCGTGATCTGCGAGATGGTGGTGTTTTGAGGTGTTTCATTGTGTGTGGTCAACTTGTCAAGTTCACAGTGGTTACGGAATGACCAGTAAGCATTGTCACTGTTTCAAAAACCCTTTTCTCAAAAAAACCTTTCTCAATTTCTATCTCTGTCATCTTCCCCCTCTCTCTCTCCCTCTCTCCCCCTTTCACTCTATCCTGTTTCTCTCCAGGTTGACAGAGTTACTGTTTCTGTTGTCCTGCCCCAGCTCTGACATCACATCTGGCTGACCTCTGACTGTTTGGCCCCTGACACAACACCCAGAAGCTGTTGCCATGGCACTATCCTCACGCTTAAAGCTTTGGGAACAGAAGGGAGGTGCAGAGATGATGCAGCATGAGTCATTTGTGCTCTAGAATGGCCAGGCTCTATTTTAGCCTGACTAATGTCAGTATGTTAATTGACCTGTTAAAGCCAAAGTTTTGCTATATTCAAACCAATTAGTGATAGGGTTATACATTTCTGAGGTTTGTCTTTTAAAAAGTGATCTGAAGTTCTAATTGTTCTGCAATTTTAACGTGGAAATTTAAGATCAACCAAAAGGTCTTAGATGTAACATGGTTGGTTATGGCATACATACAGTTTAACCCGGGTATACAATTCACTTACTCCCTCCCTACCTCTCCCCTGCCTGTTCCCCTCTCTTACTTCCAGTCTGATTATTATAACCTGTTGCATGTGTTTGAATCTGGCTTATTGTCCATTCAGTTAAATATGTAATTTCTTTAACTTTTCTGTCCAATAAAGGATATATTTATAGTCTTTTTTAAATTATACCTTTATTTATACAGAGAAATCAACATAGACCACAGCTAAACCCTGTGTTACAACAATAGAAAGAAAATCCCAATCACATTTGACAATAAAATGTATATCACCATAATGTAGTAGATGTCTAAAAGATGCTTGCACAATATCCTTTCAATGCTGACCTAACCGACATGTTTGATTCCTACCAAAAATTCTCACTAACATTTTGTTTAAAAGACCCAAGGTATTATAAGAAGTAACACATTTTAGAAAATAACAATTTAGGTTAGTAATTTTAGGGTCACCAATAGTACAGTAGGATCTGTGACCTAGAAAATAGCATTTAGTACCAGGTTCCAGTCTATAAGTGCTTTCTATAACAATCAGAAATCAGACTGCAGGTGTGCAACAGCTTGTTGAAGAGTGGGAGTAGCTTAAAGTACTGTGTCGTCAGCATCAACATGTAATGCACAATTTCTTAAAGCGTTACATATTTTATTATTATGTATGAGTCTGTTTCTGCATATAGGACCCGAAATTGAACCTCTGAAACTCCTTTGTGGACTACAAGAAATGTGGATTTGATTCCATCAGCTACAATTGCACGTGGTCTGTCACAAGCATCATTGTAAATCCACAGGCCATTGTTCCCAACCTTTTGCAGTGGAGGCACATAAAATGGTTATGGAACAATTGGGTTTGGTTTATCCACCTACCAGTCTTTTTTCCTCTCTAGCTAAATTTACATTTTTATGAATTTGGTCCTCAGTGTAGATGATATTTTCTGTTCCATACCTTAATCACATGAGCATGTTGAGCTGCGTCTGGCAGTGCTACCATGCCATGCCAGTTCACAGGGTTAGGGTTAGGGCTGTGGTGTGTCTGGCAGTATGAGTTAGCTTGCTAACCCAGTATATAGGGTTAGGGCTGTGGTGTGTATGGCAGTATGAGCTAGCCTGCTAACCCAGTGACTAGGTTTAGGGTTTGGGCTGTGTGTGTATGGCAGTATGAGCTAGCCTGCTAACCCAGTGTATAGGGTTAGGGCTGAGGTGTGTCTGGCCGTGTGAGCTAGCCTGCTAACCCAGTATAGGGATAGGGTTTGGACTGAGGCTTGCTGTGTCTATTTCTGTATGCCTGAGTCTGCATACAAATATTAAATTTGTTATGCTTTTTATGGTTCTAGGATGTGTTTGAATGTTGTCTGTTGTTTATGTCTTACCCTCCTCATCCCTTCATATCTATAGATCAAGGATACGAAGGAGGAGCCCTCCTCTCCGCCCCCCCCTCTCTCAGCCCTGCCAGGAGGTTTCCTCAAACAGCTGGTCAGAGAGACCGAGAAGGAGACAAAACTTAAAGAACCTGAGGTCAAAGAAGAGAAGGCGGTAAGACGGAGAGAAAGAAGGATGATGGGAGAACGAGAGATGAAGGGGAAGGGGAGGAGGGAAGACAAATAAAAAGGGAGGCAGAAGGAATGGGCGGGTGGAAATCTGTTTCTTCAGATGGGTGATCATCTTATTTTTGCACTTATCATTGTGGCGTTCATGTTCTTTCTTTTCAGCCCAGCAAGTTGAGTGACAACCTGGTGCAGCAGTTCCTCCTACCAGATCAGACTCCACCAATCCTGGAGGCAGAGATGGCCTTGCGAAACGAACTATTGGTCAATGGGGAGCGAGGCCGCCACTCCAACCAATCCGATATGAAGACCTCTTCGCCCCGGCGAATCCTCTCCCTAGATCTCAAGAGCCCACCCCTGGGGGAGACGGACAAAAAAGAAGTGACCTCAGAGCCACAGAAACGGGAACTGGCTTCAGGGCAGCCGGAGCAAATACAGGAAGTCACACCAGAGCTGCTGAAGCGGGGGCCAACAGTGAAGCCGGGTAAAGAGGAGGTGCCAAATGATGCCAAGAAGTCGAGGACGGACGAAAAGAGAGAGGAGAAGACAGAGGGACTCATTGAGCATAGACAGGAGCCAGAGTGGACACAAGCAGACCCCGCTCCCACAGAACACGAGACGGCAGAGGTATGATGATGTCACATGGTCATGTCATAGGATACGCACCGTAAACACATACTCATTAGGCCAGCGCACCTGCCACACGGCTGTGCCGTGTTTTTGGACTCGGGGAGAAACCTAGATGAAGTGTCCCCAGCCAGGGCCGTGTGGTCAATTCAAACACTATTTTATGTCCGAAACAAGAGGTATGCATCCGGTGCAAGAGGTTGCCCTTGCAAGAGGTATTCATCCGGTGTAGCAAGCCCTCTTTTCATATTTCCCTCTCACCCCTCTCTCTCACCCTCTTTCCAGGTGAGGGATGTGTGGTATGAGGTTGGCACTGTGTGGTACGTCCACAAGGAGGGCTACTCCCTGGGTAAGTGATGGTAATGTAGTGTCCCTAGGGGTTGGGTTGCATTGGTTGGTGTATTAATAGTATCATGCCTTAGAACGGTCCTGGAGCCAACCTTGTAGTTTATACGTACCTGTGGAGACATTTTGACAGCTATTAGTATTCTAACATGCTGTGTGCTGAAAAGTATAGCAGAATAATGATGAACTACAGTGCTATAGTAGTCTGGAACACCTAGCCAATCAGCAATAATCCTGTTGGTTATGGATATGCCGACACGCAGTACCTAAACACACACACTCATTCACTCTGTCCTGGTGATCAGACATTCACAAATCAGGGTTTAATCCCAGAGGACATAAACCCTTGTAATCCCCGTCTAGCTGTGCTGAATACTACTGAGGAGAACAGAGGCCCAACCAGGAAATGTAGCCACCACTTTGATATCTGCTATTAGTTCATGTGATGAACTGAGATTCTCGCCAAATGGTGGGTTTGTGCTGAGATTCTCTGTGGTTGTTGGGTTCTGTATTGCAGCCACGCATCTGAAGCCAGATGAAGGAACTCCCGATCTCCCAGCAGGCCTAGTGAGACTCAGAATGGAAACAGATGGAACACTGCATGATGTCATGGAGCATGATCTCCAGAAGGTGTGTTCACTCACATCACTTTTCATTCCCTTCGCTCTATCTTTCTCTCCTCTCTTGCTTGCTTATTCCCCCCCGTCACTCTCCGGGTGATACCACTGGCTCTTCGTTCACCTGTGCCGCTCTCAAGCCCTCTCTCTCTCCTCTGACAACTCTCACTGTTCCTCTCTGTCCTCCCCCAGCTAAACCCCTCTGAGTTGGACCTGTGTGAGGACTTGAGTGACCTGCAGAGTGTGAATGAGTGTAGTGCACTCCACACGTTAACCAGTCGAGCTAAAGCCAGCCTGCCCCTCACACACGCTGGACCGAACCTGCTCAACTTCTGGCCTCCCCTGAATCAGCAGGGCAAGGTAAGCGCACACAGGACAGTGTTTGAACCTGACCCACCTGCTCTGGAACGTAGGTGTGGTATTCATGTAATTCCGCTGGAACCAGGTGATAAGCGCTTGCCGCTCATGGTTTGATTCCCGTGGGGGCCAGTAGGAAAAAGCGTGAAGAAGCCGTATGTCGCGGGGGATCAGAGCATCTGCTAACTAATGTGGACGTTGATGTCTCCTGATTCCAGAACCCTATCTCTAACTAATGTGGACGTTGATGTCTCCAGTCTCCAGACCCCTATATCTAACTAATGTGGACGTTGATGTCTCCTGTCCCCAGACCCCTATATCTAACTAATGTGGACGTTGATGTCTCCTGTCCCCAGACCCCTATATCTAACTAATGTAGACGTTGATGTCTCCTGTCCCCAGACCCCTATATCTAACTAATGTGGACGTTGATGTCTCCTGTCCCCAGACCCCTATATCTCGTCGTGGGGACAGTGTCTGGGACGCCCCGCCTGCCCTGGCAGCTCTGGTCCGGCGTGTTTACATCTCCATGGTGGGGACGCGCAGGGACCAGAGTGTATGTGCTGTGGGACGAAGCGGCACGGGCAAGACCACGTCCTGCCAAGCCTTCACACACACACTCCTCAAACAGGCCGGCACCGTGGGAGACAGTGTCAGTGGTGAGAACCCCCCGCGGGCGTGTTTGCGGGCGCGTGCTTGTTCTTCTGTGGAAACAAGGCTTTGTGGTGTATGTATATAATTGTATGTGTGTGTGTGTCCAGTGGAGCGTATCCAGGCAGCGTTTACGATCCTGAGGTCTTTCGGGTGTGTGAGCTCTCATCACAGTGACGCCTCATCTCGCTTTGCCATGGTTTTCTCTCTGGACTTCAACCATGCTGGACTGGTCTGTGCTGGTCACCTACAGGTACACACACACACACACACACACACACACACAAGCTGGTATGTGTAATATCATCAATTCCTCATCCTCTTCTCATCCTTCTCCCCCACTGTACCCACTTTCTCTCCTCTTATTCACTCTTCTTCGGGATGACCCTGTTCTCTTCCCTAATCTCATCCCATCTCCTCTTCTCTCCATCATTCAAATGTCCTCCCATCATCCCTCTCGTCATCCTCTTTCCGTTCCTCATCCCTTTTCTTCACCTAACATCCTTCCTTCCTCTTTTCCAGACTATGATGTTAGAGAAATGGAGGGTGTGTCAGAAGATGGAAGGAGAGAGTAATTTCCTGATCTTTTCCCAGATGTTGGCTGGACTCAGTACAGAGATGAGGTACACACGCATACTCAAAAACGCCCACACCAAATGTTTGATAGACAGAATCCTTGAGCCGTTCTGTCTTTAAGCAAGACGACCGAGAACTTTCTGAGCTCCTAATTTTAAATGATTGTGTTAAAGAAGTGCATTTTTTGTTTGACTTTTTGTCCAGTTGACAACTGATAAAAGTAGTGTAGTCACAGTGACATGACCTTCTACCTTCTCTTGGTAGGACGGAGCTGCAGATGAATCAATTACCAGAAGCCAACTCTTTTGGAATAGTCGCACCGACAAAGGTAACCAGGAATTGTTGCTAACCTTCAGATTATTTCTTTGGGTAATATTACTTTGCCTCAGAGAATCAAGAACCCCTCGCCTTCCTCTCTCTGTCTTTCTATTTGTCAGGTGGAAGAAAGACAACGTGCATCTGTGGCCTTCACCAAGCTGCTGGTTGCCATGGAAACACTGGACTTTTCTGCCAATGAACAGCGAGCAATATGGCATGTCCTGGCTGGAATATACCATTTGGGAGCAGCTGGATCGTGTAAAGGTATGGCCTATACCATTACCTCTCTGTCTCTTCATCTATGTCATAGTGAACATGATACTTCGTAGAGTTGAACAATTACAAGAACCTGTGAATGACAATAATAGCAAGATTTTCTGTTTTGGTTTTCCGCTTGTCTCTTTTGCTTCTGCCCCTTTTGCTCCCCGTCCGCCATTCCCTCCTTTTCTCCCCCTCTCCCCATCTCCTCCTTCTCACCCCAGTGGGCCGCAGGGCATTTGTGAGTTTCGACAGAGCCCAGGTGGCCAGCAGTGTGTTAGGTTGTGACGGAGAGGAGCTCCAAACAGCCGTGTTCAAACATCACCTCAGACAACTTCTGCAGAAAGCCACTGGGGGCGCCAGAGAGAGACATGCTGCCACTGAAGTGGAAGAGGGTAGGGTCTTAAGTAACAAGGCAGAGTCTTTGCGGGGAGTATGCGCTTTTGTGTGTGTATGCTTTTGTACTGCGTCTTAATACATAGTTTGGCTTTAATTTTCCATTAAAGCCTACATGTTCTGTGTCCACAGGGAAATATTGAACTAAACACCAGTCACAGAAGCACTCTGCAAGCAATAAAATATTCCATGATGTGTCTTTTGTTATATTTATATATAGGATTGCATAGTGCAGCGCTGTGGATGTTGTAGAATGTTATCGCCAGGGCTGTAACTAAAAGTAAAGGAAAACCAGCCAACCGCTAACTTGACTGTAGGTCCAGGCAGGGGATTGGCACAGGAAGATAGAAAAATGCTATGCTACTCATGAGATGTGCATCAGATGTAGGATTCACATAGGCCTTATGTTAGCCTAAACTGTGGAATAAATCTCGGGTGCTCATTTGGTTGTGAACTTTGGGAGCGGGGGTGAATAGATGTAAAATGTATTGTGTTGCTTTAAGAGAAGTTGTACAGTACAGCTGTAGATATTTTCGCGTAGCTCATGCACAATAGACTTAGAAGGAAGTGGCAAATTAGCAGTACTTATTTTACTTTGATGTACATCCTGTGGTGGATTATTATTCTCTCTTGTCGTGGCCACAGAACCTTCCGGCATTTCCAGTCAACCAGGAAAGAGAAATGTGTTGTGTTACTTTTCAGATGCAAATGACTACTTGACCTAGAACCTAATGCTTTAATATAGCTTAAGTAATTTATCATTTTAAATGTATCATGTTTTATGTGTGTCATAAAAACAACTCGTCATTTTGTATTCATCTGCAAAAGTGTAATGTAGGCCACATATCTGCCCACTCCACTCAGGCTGTCGCCATACATATTAGCATTTGTTATTGGTTGTGTGGTGGATTGGCACAGACAATGTGTTATTTACATGGTTTTTCATCATTATCAGAGCAGCATCAAAATGTGCGTCTGTTTTTCCTAGCTTCTGATTATCTGTAGGTGCCTCAGATCATAGTGTAAAGAGGCAGGCAGGGAAAGGGAACTCATCCATGGTGGTCAGTGAACTCTGAACCTTCTGGCCATAGTCCAGACACACACTCACACTCTGTCTCACCATGTTTGTATACCCCCATCTCCTCTGTCTCTATCGCTTTGTCTCTCTGTCACTCTCTCCAGGACCTCGGCTGACTGCTACACAGTGCGTAGATGGCATGGCCTCTGGACTGTATGAGGAACTCTTCACAGCTGTAGTTTCACTTATAAACAGGTGCATACACATTTTATGATCTAACCTTTTTATCTGTTCAAGGCTAGATGAGCAGGCCCTGTGTATATAGAGTTGCTCAGGCAGTCCAGGTTATAAACCTGAGTATGTAGTGATGGTGAGTATTTAGGCCTGATCCTGCTTGTTTCCTGCTGTCTATCCCCAGGGCCCTGAGCTCCCAACAGCTGACGCTGGCCTCAGTGATGGTAGTGGACACTCCAGGCTTTCGCAACCCCAGGCACAGCGGAGAGGAGAGGGCTGCAAGCTGGTCTGAACTCTGTCACAACTACCTACAGGAGAGACTACTGGAGCACTATTACACACACACTTTCACGCACACTCTGGACAGATACAGACAGGTACAGAAACAAACTCACATAGTTGTGTAATTTGGTGCTGGATCTCCAGTTTACCTTGGTAATAGTGTGTCCTGAACTGTTGTTCCAGGAGAGGGTTCCAGTAGACTTTGAAGCTCCGGAAAGTAGTCCTGCTGAAGTGGTGTCCGCCATAGACCAGCCTGCTCTACAGGTAACAGCTCTCAGCTGTCTGCACTTTTACTGAATGCTACCCTGCGATCTGAGCACTGTTTGTCCTCAATCGACAAACGTGTGTGTGTGTGTGTGTGTTAGGTGCGAGGGGCGGAGGGAGACCCCAGAGGACTGCTGTGGGTTCTGGATGAAGAGATGGTGACTCCAGGTTCTACAGAAAACACTGTCCTGGAGAGAGTCTGCCAATACTACAGTTCAACTGGTGAGACAGGACAGGGGAAAGAGGATTAAAGAGGGGGATGGAGGAAGAGAGGGAGATAGATGGAGGGAGGGAGATGGAGGGAGAGAGATGGAGGGAGGGAGATGGAAAGAGAGAGACAGGTGGAGGGCCAGAGAGATGGAGATTGAGGCAGAGGGAAAACCAGAGATGATGGTAATTTGTATCCAATGTTGTTTCTCGTCAGTGCGTCAGTGTGAACAGCCCCTGCAGTGTGAAGTGAGCCATCTGATGGGTTCTGATCCAGTCAGATATGACCTGACTGGCTGGTTCAGCCTGGTCCAGAACAACCCCTCTGCTCTCAACGCCATATCACTGCTGCAGAACTCCTCTATGTATGTGTGGCAATTAAAATATTCTTATTTGTGTTTGTTGAAAGGAATTACATGTCAACCTTCTCTTATTTACCTCTCTCTCTCTCTCTCTCTCTCTCTCTCTCGGTTTTTCTCTTTCCCTCTTTTTCCAGTGGGGTAGTGAAGGCACTATTCGGCCCTCGTGCGTCTGTGCCTCCTCTGTGTCGGGGTTTAGGAGGAGTAGAGGGAGGCAGCCAGCGCTCCCTGCAGAGGAGTGGCATCGTCAGAAAGACCTTCAGCGGGGGAATGGCTGCCATACGTCGACACTCCCACTGTGTGTCAGTCAAACTACAGGCCGTAAGTATCCTAATATACACTCCCACTGTGTGTCAGTCAAACTACAGGCCGTAGGTATCCTAATAAACACTTCCACTGTGTGTCAATCAAACTACAGGCCGTAAGTATCCTAATATACACTCCCACTGTGTGTCAGTCAAACTACAGGCCGTAAGTATCCTAATATACACTCCCACTGTGTGTCAGTCAAACTACAGGCCGTAAGTATCCTAATATACACTCCCACTGTGTGTCAGTCAAACTACAGGCCGTAAGTATCCTAATATACACTCCCACTGTGTGTCAGTCA
>JACXGK010001326.1:22440-42415 GCA_016801125.1 Novumbra hubbsi | reverse complement strand
CGGCGGTGGCGGTGGCTTTGACGTTCCTGCCCTCAGGGTCCAGCTGCACTCCACACACATCCTCCCAGCCCTTCAGCTCTACCGCACAGGTTGGCCTCAGCCTGGAACGATCCCGCAGACACATGGGCGGGCGTGCAGAGCGCTAGTCGTTCTGCACACATTACCAAGTGGATGGAGCACAGTTGGTGCTGGCGTTTCGGGCGTATCTGTTTCTGAAGGATGTCCTGACACAGCCCTCTCGCCTTTGTCTCTCTCTCTCTTTCTCTCTCTGTCTCTCTGTCTCAGGTTATCCAGAACACATGACTTTAAGTGACTTCAGGTGTCGTTTCCAGGCTCTGTCTCCTCTGGTCCTGAAGCGCTACGGTTCCGTCTTCATCACCCCAGATGAGAGGAAGGCAGTGGAGGAGCTGCTGGTGGAACTGGATCTGGACAGGAAAAGTATCTTTCTGGGAGCCAGCAGGGTGAGAAAGAGGAAGAGACATCAAGTTCACGCTTAACTTCTGACAATGGTCTCTCAGGGATTCCCCAGAAAGGAGTTACTGTACCTAACATGTCCCCTCTCCCTGACACACCTTGCCTCTCTCTCTTTCTCCCACATCCCCAGGTGTTTACCAAGCGAGGTGTGTTGAAGTACCTGGAGCAGGAGAGAAACAAACTGGTCAGTGGTTGGCTGGTTCAGCTACAGGCTTCCTGTATGGGACACCTTGCAAGACAGCAATACCGCAAAATGAAGGTGAGTCTGACCCATGACCTCTCACCCCTGACACTCAGGACAACATGTGACATGTCTCCCTGTGTTCCCCTGTGCAGGTGCAGCAAATGGCTGTGCGGTGTGTCCAGAGTAACATACGCGCTCTCAGAGGTGTGGCCCAGTGGATCTGGTGGAAACTGTTGTGTAGATTACGCCCCCTACTGGACGTTAACATGGATGACCAGAGACTCAGAGCCAAGGAGGTAGGAGTCAGTTTGGACACTACTGAGCCATTCTTACGCTACAGACTGATTCAGGGACGACTCTGTGATTCAGGGGTGATTCAGGGATGACTCTGTGATTCAGGGACTACTAGGTGAGGCCACATGAGTCACATGAGAATTATTAGTGTATTTGTTCTATTTTGCCAATTTCAGTGCCCTTTCCAGGAACTTTGGGCTAATCCGCAAGCAGAAATCCAATCCTGAGCTTGATTTTTTGGATTCTATCCATGCTGGCTTTAGTGGGCTGAGATCCAAAACTGATACGTAAGCAGGACACAGGGTGTTGTTACTGTACAAATATACAATGTAACTAAATAGATCACTGAAACATGTCAGCTATTTCATTTTTAGGTCTTTTTTTTATGAGAAATGTATGAGATCCTTACATCCACATGACAGCACAACGACAGCATTCAAAGAAAATACTTCCTGATGTACATAGTGATTTAGACAACCCTCAGTGATTCCATACTAAGCGAATTAGTCCCAAGACAGTGGTCAAAGCCAAACAGAGACACCATCTGGATTCCAAAGCATTTTGAGTTTTTAATTAAAGACATTTTATCATTGGATTTGGTTTCTGATTTAGGAAAATACTCTGTTTTTCCAGGAGGAGATCCTGGCACTGAGACGACGTCTGGAGAAGTCAGAGAGGGAGAGGAATGAGCTGAGACAGAGCAGTGACATCCTGGAGACCAAGGTAGGTGTCAAGAAGCGTTTTAGGAATGTAGGAATGTTGATTATAGTAACAAAAAGTATACAGGCACTGTCAGTAAGTACAGTACTGGTAGTGATTATGATGTTGGTGTGTGTCCTCTAGGTGACGGCAATATCCTCGGAACTAAGCGATGAGCGTTTCCGTGGTGAAGCTGTCAGTCAGGCTTTGGATATAGAGAGAGGAGAGAGGCTACGACTCACCAGAGAGAACAAGGAACTACAGGTAGAATTACAACAGTTCTTTAACAGCTCTATAAGAGTTCTCTAACAGCTCTATAACTGTTCTCTAACAGCTCTATAAGAGTTATATAACAGTTCTCTAACAGCTCTATAAGAGTTATATAACAGCTCTATAAGAGTTCAGAAAACAGAAAAAGAAAACAGATCTTTAACCACTTTACCACAGCTATATAATAATTCTCTGCCATTGCTCTATAACAGCTCTGTAACAGTCCTATCCCAACTCTTGTCTACTACACTGGAACGATAAGTATTGTGTGCCTAGCTCCGTGCAGGATATTAAGTGTTATTTGGGCCCTCCTCTTCGTCCCCCTCTGTAAGGCTCGTCTGGACCAGGGTAAGGTCACCACAGAGATGTTGCAGAAACAGCTGGAGGAGCAGAAGCAGAAGATCCAGAGTGAAGTGTCCCGGGCCGGGGCGGGGGCAGGTAAAAGCTGGGGGACCACAATAGGTAACTGCCTTTTATTCTGGTTATGCCACAGGGGTGGAACTCCCACACAGGCAAAACAATGGGTTGAGTGTACTGGAGGTTACTGGTGATCAGGGTAACACTGTCTGGGCTACACTGGGTTGAGTGTACTGGAGGTTACTGGTGATCAGGGTAACACTGTCTGGGCTACACTGGGTTGAGTGTACTGGAGGTTACTGGTGATCAGGGTAACACTGTCACCATTGAGACATCTGTCTAAATGAAGAATGAATGATTTCACACAAGAAAGTCAAACCCAGTCACATCGGGAAGAGATTGGATGTTTAGCGGAAACAAAGAGCTTCACACCTCTCTGTTTGAAATTTGGGACCCAAATGTCCTTTTTTATCATGTATGCCATTGTTTTACAACTAATGTATCGCACAGCCAATGTCTTGTGTCCTCAAGAGATTAGTCATTTTAGGGCTTCGGATTGACCTTTCTAGGAGGATGGGGGAATGGCTGTGGGAATCTGAACGGAGGCTGTGTTAATTAGAGTCATTGTGATTCTTTGTGACTGTTATTCACACACACACACACACACACACTGACCCCCTATTTACCTCTTACAGAGAGTGAGATGGCGCTTCAGTTAGAGTGCTACCAAACAGAGGTGGAGTTTGTCAGGAGACGAGTCAAACAGACAGAAGAGAGACTGGAGGCAGAAAGACAGACACGCCTAGAACTGGACACCAAGGTATTGCCCACACACACACAATATACATAGACATACACAATAACACTTCTTCTCTCTCTCTCTCTCACACACACACACACACACACACACACATACACACGTTTGTATTCTATCCTTGTGGGATACAAAGAGAGGAGGCATCTAACAGTGCAATGGTATAAAATACGAAACAAGTTGAATCATTGGAGTGACCCGGCCCTCTGTTCCGGCCTCTCCCTGCCCCTGCCCCTGCCCCTGCCTCTGCCCCTGCCTCCCTGGGGTAGGTGGCCTCTCTCCAAGCCCAGCTGGAGCAGTCTAAGAAGACCACCACAGAGTTGAGGCGTCAGGTCCGTCGGGTCACGTCTGACCTCCAGGATGCCCGCGTCCTCACCGACAGCCTACAGGGCCGCGCCCACGAGCTGGACCGCAAACAGAGGAGGTGCGCGGGGTGTGGTTTGGCGTTGTCCGCAATATCAGACGTGTGGTCGTTTGTGTTGGCTCCATCTTGTGTGTTTGCAGGTTTGACGGTGAGCTGACCCAGGCTCTAGAGGAGGCGCACAAGGAGAGGGAGCTGAAAGACAGAGCGACTCACGAGAGCACCGGGCTGAGGTCCGAAATATACAGCCTCAAACGCAGCCTGCAGGTACACTGCACACACACCCTCAGGGCTGTTTCACTGCTCTGAGATCAGAAGTGCACAGCCTCAAACGCAGCCTCCAGGTGGAGAAAGAAACAACTTTAAGTTATCGTGTGTGTGTGTGTGTGTGAACAGGAGAACCAGGCGGAGTTGGTCCATGTGCAGCAGCAAAAGGAGGAGCTGTGTGCCCAAATTCGTGACCTCAGCGTGCCCTTTGACCTGGCTTCTGACTCACTGCCTGACTTGAAGAAGCAACTCCGCCTCCTGGAAACCCAGACCAATGAGAGAGGAGAGGAGATCACCAAGCTCACGGCCCAGATACAACAGGCGCAGCAGGTATGTGCATCACGTTGTTACACACCCACACACGTTACTGTTGACAACAGCAGGTTGACAGTTAAAACCCTTAACATGTACACATCAACAATGTACACGGTTAGTCAACACATACGACACACAGACACCACAGAGAGAGAGACCTCCCAGAGAGAGAGAGACCTCCCACAGAGAGAGAGACCTCCCACAGAGAGAGAGACCTCCCACAGAGAGAGAGAGACCTCCCACAGAGAGAGAGACCTCCCACTGAGAGAAAGAGACAAGCCACAGAGAGAGAGAGAGACCTCCCACAGAGAGAGAGACCTCCCACAGAGAGAGAGAGACCTCCCACAGAGAGAGAGACCTCCCACAGAAAGAGAGACCTCCCACAGAGAGAGAGACCTCCCACAGAAAGAGCGAACCTCCCACTGAGAGAAAGACACAAGCCACAGAGAGAGAGAGACCTCCCACAGAGAGAGAAAGACCTCCCACAGAGAGAGACCTCCCACAGAGAGAGAGACCTCCCACAGAAAGAGAGACCTCCCACCGAGAGAAAGACACAAGCCACAGAGAGAGAGAGAGACCTCCCACAGAGAGAGAGACACAATCCACAGAGAGAGAGAGACCTCCCACAGAGAGAGAAAGACCTCCCACAGAGAGAGAGACCTCCCACAGAAATAGAGACCTCCCACAGAGAGAGAGAGACCTCCCACAGAGAGAGAGACCTACCACAGAGAGAGACACAAGCCACAGAGAGAGAGAGACCTCCCACAGAGAGAGAGACACAAGCCACACAGAGAGAGAGACCTCCCACAGAGAGAGAGACACAAGCCACAGAGAGAGAGAGACCTCCCACTGAGAGAGACCTCCCACAGAGATGCAACACACACAGAGACACACCATCTTCTTTATAAGATCCTGTTCCCTAGGTGCACCTGCGTTCTGAGATGGAGATGGAGCGAATGAAACAGATCCATCTTAAAGAGCTGGAAGATAAAGAAGAGGAGTTAGAAGATGTCCACAAGTCCTCCCAGAGACGGGTAGGTCACTGCTTCTAACTACCAATCACTACTAATCAATACTGATCACTAATACCCATGACTGATAACCAATAAACACTACTGATCACTAACAAACCCTACTGATGATCAATAAACATGAAAATTAAAAAATAAAAAAAATAAACATGAAATGAATGATAATGAAATAACGCCCTACTTATCACAAAAAAAAAACACTGACGATTAATAAACACTACTTATCTCTACTGATTCTTAATAACCAATGCTGGTAATAAATGAATAAATTGAGAATCATTACTAAAAACACCTGACCACTGCTAATCACAAATAGCAACAACTGCTGCTAACCGATTCAGAATGTTACCAAACCACAACGTATGTCTACTAAACTAGACTCTCTACTGACCTCTGCTACCACTACTGACCACTCATAACAGCTATTAAACCCTACTGGTCAATGCAGACCAATCCCTACTGACTCCTCCTTACAACTACTGATCACATACTGCAACCACGGCTTACGGTTAGAGGGTACTGACAGTTTACTTCTAACAATTAAGACCAGTGTGTATTAAGAGATAATCATTTAATACTGGACTGTAAAACCATTAATGAAACCATGGTTGTTTTGTTTAACTGGTAAACATTCAGTACAATACTGTGCAAAAGTCTTAAACACTTGAAAGTCGAACTAAAGTCATTTAATTGGATAGTAAGTGTTTATTATTTTTTTATATATTCATGTATTAATATATTTTTTTGCTTTTCATTAAAACACTAAGTATCTGAACAAATTGCACAGTACTATAGTCTCTATGTTGGTCTTCTAAAATACATGGTACGTTGATTATTTCTGCTAGTATTTATATGATTTGATTTTGTTGTAGCTACGTCAGCTAGAGATGCAACTGGAACAGGAATATGAAGAAAAACAGATGGTGGTTCATGAGAAAAACGACTTGGAGGGACTCATAGCTACGCTCTGTGATCAGGTACACACACACACACACACCACCTCTCAGTGTAGGCTTCATCAAATCACTGAGCATAACTGTGCAGTCCTAAGTTTGCATATTGATAGACTGGGCTCCAATTGTTGAAAAACACACTACAGGCCATTTGTTCACTGCTGCTGAAACACATACACTCAATATCATTGGCTTTGCAACACTGGTCTTTCTATTGATATGCCTCAGAGCTACTGGTGCATTAGCAACGTCTGTGTTTGTTTGGGATTGTGTGCCTCTGTTCTAGCCCAGGCAGTGGGGTAATATAGATTATTTCAGTGTAATGCTCTCTAGGTGATGAATTCAGCACATCAGTTCTACTGAGAATACAATGAAAGCCAATGTTGTGGGCAGCCTAAAGCCTCCAGAACACAACCACACTCAGTCCCCACAGAATGACGCAGAGGCTGTTCCTGCTTCCCAATCTACACCGCACCAGCCCCCAATAACTCAGTCACAATTGCTTGAAGGAGCAGTCCATATGTGCTCTGTGGTTACAAACAGAATCCACAAACGTTTACTCCATGACTCAGAATTACTTCTGTACTTGAAATTGATTGTAATGTAGTTTGTGTGTGTGTGTGTGGATAAAAGCTGTTTAGTATGAAACCTAAAATTAAATGCAACTGTCTCGGTCCTGTTATCAGGTGGGCCACAGGGACTTTGACGTGGAGAAGAGACTAAGGAGAGATCTGAGGAGAACCCACGCTCTGCTGGTAGACGCCCAGCTACTACTGTCTACTATAGACAACCCTGGACACAGCCAGGCCAGCGGCAGCAATGAACACATAGAGCGTCTGCACTGCCAGGTACACCTGCGTTATGAATGAGGACCTTGGCGGGTCTTCATCCGTCTCACCGTCTCACCTTGTTCTCCGCTGTCCGTCTGTGTCTCTCTCTCTCCTTCTACACCCGTCTACATTAACTGTCTGTCAGCTGGAGGAGAGTGAGGCGAGGAGAGCAGAGGTGGAGAGTGTCCAGAAGACTCTGTCCATGGAACTGGAGAATGCTCAGATAGAGCTGGAGAACATCTGCAAACTCAAAAGTCTGGTGAGAGACGGGAGGGGAAACGTACTCCCGGTGGAACTTAGTCATTTCCGGTGGGTTGAGGATTTTATGTGGACCTTCTGTGTGTTGTGTAGTTGGATGAACAGGTAGCTCAGTTGCAACACGAGAAATCCGAACTTTTGAAGAGGCTGGAGGAGGATCAGGAGGACCTCAATGAACTGATGAAAAAGCACAAAGCCCTGATTGCTCAGGTGTGGTCCGCTGCAGAGTCTCAGAAAACAAGGAGCACATTAGAGAAATGCAAATGAAAGATGATCGTTGTCTTTCTTTCTCAGTCATCCAGTGACATCTCTCAGATCAGAGAGTTGCAGGCTGAACTGGAGGAGGTCAAGAAAGAGGGACACAGGCTACAGGAGGAGGTAAGGACCATTGGCTTGCTAATACCGCCACACACTGGAGAGACGGGGAACTTCACCACACGTTATTGCTGTGCGTTGGAGACTGGTTGGATACGGTACTTCGCCAACCCGCCGTCTCCCACTCCAGTTTACAGCAAGTGTGGCCAGGGTGCAGTTCTTGGAGTCGTCCACCGTGGGGCGTAGTATCGTCAGTATGCAGGAGGCCAGGGTGTGTGACCTGGAGAACAAACTGGAGTTCCAGAGGGGACAAGTTAAGAGGTTTGAGGTGAGGTTACACGACCAAACCATTTAGATTACAGGTTGACATCTCCTTTCTCCCCATCGTTCTCTCTATTTTATTCTACATATGCCCGCCCTTTCTCTCAATTCAAACGGTTTCAAATGTAAACATTGCCAAAGCAGAAATGTAAGATACACATATATCTTTTTTTTTTTTTCATTCACAATGTCTAAGAAACGTCTGTCCGCAGGTGCTGGTGCTTCGTCTGAGGGACAGTGTCGTCCGCCTGGGGGAGGAGCTGGAGCAGAGTGCCCAGACCGAGGCCAGGGAGAGGGAGACCAGCCAGTACTACCAGCAACGCCTCCAAGACATGAGACACGAGGTGGAAGACCTGGTTCAGAGAGAACAGGACAGCAGCCGCAGATGCCTGGAACTGGTAACACACGCACACATACACTTTAAGCAATCCAGGTTTCACTTTTTACATTTATGTTGTTAGGGTGTATTGTAAATACACAAACACGACCCCAAAAACACACAATGTCGTATAAATGTTGTGCACACACACACTTTGCACAGAGACAACTGGGCAACAGCCACAGACATATGCTACACACACTCCGAGCATTGCGGACGCTGTGGTGATTTTAGCGTGGTGTGACCTCTGAGCTGGAGGGAAGGAGATTAAATAATGTGAGAATTAGCTAGAGTGTGTTTGATGCTGTTAGAATACAGGCACATCAATGCACATACAGACATACAACCTGGTGACCTCTGTTGAGATGCGGTATCAATAATTCCTAGGGAAACATGCAGACAATAAAATCCAGAGTAGTTAATTGAACGCAAAATATAAATGTTGTCAATGCTGGCCACCGTCCATAAGCAGAGACAATGACTACCAAGGATATTGAAGGATTCTCTAAGGTTGCCTTTACATAGCAGTCAAGTCTTAGACTTTACCCCAACTAATTAGTGTTTTGAACAAGCAAATTAGATCATTTCACATCAGATCTTTTTCAGAGCTGATCTAATTTTCTGGTTAAAAGAGCGATAAGGGGAAATAAATTACAGTTGGGCTATCATGGCTAAATGAAGAGATGGGAATGACTGAGTGGTGATCTTTGGGGCACAATTAGAAGGTTATTAAATGAGTAAGTCTATTAAGACTCAAGTATCAGATATCAACCCAAATGTTAATGGTTGCTACACACCCGGACAAATGCCTTTTAACAACCTAATGACCAACCACACAACCCACACAGCAAGAGTACAACACACACACTCTTTGTCTCCAATGCCTTCTATAGCTGTGCCAAGGTCTGGCTGTGTATTCCTTGTTTTCTACTCAAGGTTATAGACACAGACCCACATCCCAATCTGTATGTCTCTATGACAACCACTAACTGCCCCCCGTAGACAATAACCTGAAAGCCCATGAAGGCGTGTCTGTCTTTGTTTTTGTGTGAGTGTGTGTCAGGTGTGTGTCAATGTCATGTGCGCTAGGTTGTGTGTGTGTGTTGCACATTTTTGTAAATAAGCTACTGTGTGTGGATGTTTATTAGGGTGTGTGTGTGCTTGTGAGCATGAGTAAGGTGATAGGATGAGAGAAGATGAAATATGAGAAATGAAGAGAAAGAGAGAGAGAGAGAGAGAGAGAGAGAAAGAGAAGGGAGAGGGAGGAAAAGATAAATCACTCTCTTTTTTCTGTCTCCGTCTAAATGTAAAAAAATACTCTTGGAGAAATCCAGCAACACAAACACCTAATCTACTTGGATGCCCAGATATTTGTGTGTCTGTGTGCCACAGTTTATGATTGATGATGCAATATATACGGGAATGGGGATGATTTTAAGACTAATTTATTTGGGCCTGTATTGAAAAGCATGGATTAACTGGCTGCAACCACGCATACTGAATAAAAAGGCACCATGCCACAATGTCAAAGATTTAACAGAAATTCGATGGAAGTCGATTGAAGAAAGTGATCATTCCTTTGGCACTAATCTGTAAAATTACTAATATGTAACATAATCTTTTTGGTTGTATGGAACATTTCTGGGATCTTTGATTTCAGCTCATAAAACATTAGACTGTCACTTCACATGTTGCATTTCTGTTTAGTAGATATATTTGGCATTCCATTGTTCTTCACCAATCCCTGTCACTTACGGAAACATCTCTCTGCAGGAGATGCAAGTGACAGAGCTGAGTGCGGTCAGACAGACATTACAAGCTGATCTAGAGACATCTATCCGTCGTATTGTTGATCTACAGGCTGCCCTGGAGGAGGTGGAGTCTAGTGAGGAGAGTGATGATGAGAGGTATGAGTATGTCACTGTGGTAGATTGGGGAGAGAGGTACTAGTATGTCACTGTGTTTGATTGGGGAGAGAGGTACTAGTATGTCACTGTGTCTGATTGGGGAGAGAGGTACCAGTATGTCACTGTGTTTGATTGGGGAGAGAGGTACCAGTATGTCACTGTGTTTGATTGGGGAGAGAGGTACCAGTATGTCACTGTGTTTGATTGGGGAGAGAGGTACCAGTATGTCACTGTGTTTGATTGGGGAGAGAGGTACCAGTATGTCACTGTGTTTGATTGGGGAGAGAGGTACCAGTATGTCACTGTGTTTGATTGGGGAGAGAGGTATGGTGAGAATAAAGTAAACAGATGTGTTGAAAGAATAACTGAGACAGTTCACACGGAGGCAACATTCCTTTCACCCCTCTGCCTGGTTCTAGTGTTGCAACAGCTGTGGAATCCCTTTCTAAGAAGAGAGACCTGTAAGAAGCCTGGGTTCTACTATGTGTGGTTGCGTATACGTTTGTCTGGTGTGTGCATGTCTGTCCACTTGTGTTTGTGTGTCGTTTCTTTGCTGTTATATTATACTATACTATTATGTTTAGTGTTTGACTGTTTATATATAAACGTTAAATTATCAGAGGGGTTTAGTCTCTGAAATGATTTCAGGACTTTTGAGGGTAGAAGCAGATAGGCAGCATGTAGCAAAGCTGTGTGAGCTAACTAGGCATAATATTAGTGGCTGTGTTTGTGGTCTGACCATTACTTCCTACAGTCTCCTTATCCTTATGGTTTGTCTTGTGGTCGGTTTGGTTGGACGCATTTGACGACCACATGACTGGAGCAAAGAACACATACGCAGTCAATTCGTTTTTTTCTGTGTGTTTGAGAGTTGATCAGCTTTTATATTCTTGTGTCTTCCATTATGCATTCCACTGCTCTCTTCCCCTCATTCTTTCAAATCTCTCTCTCTCTTATGCTCAGATTTACCTTTCTGAGTCAGTCTCACTTTCTTGTCACTTATCTTATCTCATTTATAATTTATCAATCGTTCACTCAATTTATATCTCCATGTTGTTCTAATATGTCTTCCCTGACCTAATGTATATTTAATCTTATTCCTTTTATTCCTCTCCACCTCTCTCTTGTGACTCTGGTGGCAGATGTGACAAGTCACCGTAGTTTATTTAGTCTACCGTACTTTTATGAGACCTGAATGTCTGACACCTCTGACTATTATATTGGACTGTCTCCAAGACAATATGTTGCCAGCACCATTTATACAACGGCTGAAAACCCCAGAAACAGGACAGGACTGTGGCTGAACTGCTGTGAGCTGGCATGGCTTAGACATGTTGCATCTCCGGTTGTATAGCGTCACTTGTCGTTTTTCCTGGGTTTGTGTTTGTTACCCTGCCTTAGTAACTGTTTCCTCTGACTTCTCTCCTGGTTTTGTGTTCATTACCCTGCCTTAGTAACTGTCGCCTCTGTCTTCTCTCCTGGTTTTGTGTTCGTTAGCCTGCCTTAGTAACTGTTTCCTCTGTCTTCTCCTGGTTTTGTGTTCGTTACCCTGCCTTAGTAACTGTTTCCTCTGTCTTCCTCAGCGACAGCGTGTCTACCGTCGGTTCTCGGTCTCTTGGCACAGAGGATGTTGGAGAGGGCATCCGCCATTGGCTAGGTGTTCCCAGAGGAGGGCCCAGGGGAGGTTCTCCTTACGGTAGCAGTACCATCAGCCACCAGTCAGGGCGCCAGTCTGTCACGGACACAATGAGCACTTACAGCTTCCGGTGTGCCTCCATTTTGGTTTTGCAAAGTACCTCATCATCAAAACGGGAAGAGAGTAGATTCCAATGCGGTTTGGTATGTTTCCTGTTGATGATGATTTCTCTCCCTCCCCCAGCTCCTGTGTGGACCCAGATGAAGAGGGTTCGGGACCAGCAGGTGTGTCTGCTAATGGGGGCGGTTCAGGTCCTGGTCGGGCCTCCTCCTCTGCCCTTTCCGAGCTGTTAGAGGGGCTTCGTAAGCGGCGAGGCGGTGCGGAGACTGGGGACGGGAGCGGCAGTACTATTTCTCTGCCTATTTATCAGACCACCGGGGCCTCAACCCTCCGCCGCAGAGCCTCAGCCCTCTCCCTGGGCCCCGAGGACCTCCAGGAGCCCCGCAGCAGCCTCAAACCTCCCTCCCCGCTGCTGCCCCGCGCTGCCAGCCTGCGCAACGTGGGCGAGCCCCAGGTTCCATCCGCAGCCTCCCGGGATCCCGGAGCCAAGCGCTACAGCTTTTCCGACTCCCTCTCCTCCCTCCCCTCTCTCCCACTTCTGTCCTCCCTCACTTCACCCACTGCCCCGCGCCGTCGCCCCCACGCCATCTCCATCCCGGAGGAGGACGACGAACAGCCAGTCCGAGCCCAGCGCTCGCCCCAGCCAATGAGACGCCGGCTGCTAGAGAGCGTTGTCAGCGAGGGCGGTGGTGAGGGCTATTTGGGGTCAGAGCCCATGGTGTTCCAGAACCGCCGTCTCCTAGGCGACAGTAACCGGGACGACGCGGCCTCTGACATTCTGCCGGCCATCCGGCGAGCCCAGTCCACCAGCAGCCTGGCTGGCTCGGTCAGAGGGGGTCGGAAGGCGCTCAGCGTTCACTTTGGAGAGCTGCCCTCCTCACGCAGCAGGAGGGGCTCCGACTCCAGCTCCACCAGCTCAGGGTCGGGAGGCAGTTCCCAGGGAGGACGGGTGCAGCCCAGGCGGGTTGGGGGGCCACAGGGTGAGAGACTGGAGGCGGAGGGCAGCGAGGGGGGAGACGTAGCTTCTGTCATGAAGAAATACCTTAGGAAGACCGAGGACCTGAGGAAGAGTGAGGTGGACTGAGAGGTGAGAGACACACGCATCTGGCCGTCAACCTCTGATGTCCGCTAAACACTTCTGCTGTGTTGTTTTCTATTCCCTCTGACTGGGGCTTCATCTCCACAGCCTGCACGTGGGGGAGGACGGATGATCTGAAGCAATTTAGAGATCCCCATGCAAGCTTCGTGGAACCACACTTGTGCCAAAGAGACATACAACATATATACACACACACAAAGAATCAAGGAAGACGTGCTTGGTTGAAGACATATTTAAGATACAGTATATAAGCATTGCAGCCAAAGTAATGAAGATATATACAACCAAGCCAATGATGCTGTAAATGGTGTGGTAACTGGAACAACATGATGTCCACTAAAGTTATATCATCAGTTAGATTAGAAGCATTGTTTGTACCTGAAAAAATAAAATGAATGAAACTGGGTCAAAATGTTTATCATTCCAACACACACACACAAATACAGATAGCACCTATTACTTCCATTACAGAACATTGCCCATTAAAACAACACAGGTACACATTACTGAACCCTGTTGAATCTGAACCACTCATTCACCTGACACATGGAAAACTGCAGCGTATAATAGCAGTGCCGCAAGACCGTCCCCACCGAGTTAGAATTGGCAAGGGCCAATTGAAGGGGTAAATGGTGGTATCAAGGGACTAGGAGTTGATTCAGAACTTGTGGCTGATGTGCAACCTGTTCATCAGTCTGTGTTAAAGGCAAAAGGCAGAGGCCAAGGGGAGTGTCTAGGTTAGTGTACATTGGGGACTGGGTGTCAGTCTGCAGTCCATTTCCCTCCTGTGTCCTCCAACACCATCTGTTCTATAGCTTACAGAACTGCATCACATTTGGTTCTGAGCAGTGGGATCGGTCTGAATAAGGATTGGGTCAACTAGGTGTCAATCCGCTGTAACCTGTGTGTCCTCCAGCTCCATCTGTTTCGCAGTACCTCCAGCACAGGCACAACATTCCTCTGATCGGCACACAAGGGTCCAAGACATCTGCACAGTACATATTTATTTTAGAGAGTGGGACGGTGTTTAAATGCTGGTGCTGACCCATGTCAGGAACCAGTGATGCGGTTATGACCCCTATCAAGGGCAAGCTAACATCTGGGAATATGGGTGTAAAGCAAAGTGTTTTGTTAATGAGTTGCGATATAACAGGCAAAAACACATCAAATTTATGTCAAGCTTGCTTTAATGTAACACTGAAAAGTACTGGAATGAGTGTTGGGTGAGAAAGTAGTATTTCCTCAGTAGACTGGGTGTTTATAAAGGTTTCAGTACTAAGCCCCCAGAATAAATTTAAAGAATACACCAATATCTACATAAATACAAGTGTAAAAAAAGCATCTCCATACAGCACTTGAATAACATTGTTGTATTACCACTGACAAGGTGGGTAACACTTCTTCCAAACGATGCATTTACAAATCACTGACACATACAGGGTAAACCACCTTTGTTTAAATAGTTTAATCAGGTAAGCACAAACCAGTTAGGAACTTGTTAGAATCTTGGCAATTCATATGTAACCAGCCATTGGCAGGAGCGCCGGAAACCAACCAATCAGAATCTGTTGCAGAAATGACAGAAGAGTCCATTAATGCAATTGTCTCAATTGCGGTACACAAACAGTATAAAGGATATTAAAAAAACATTAATGCCTAAACAGTTTGCCACAATGATGCAGACTGCCCCCCACAACATGAACCTCCCTGCCGTCCTGCTGCTTAAAGATAGGACACCAGAGGCTGATGGAGGTGCTCCTGGAGTAAGGGGTACTCCTAAATAGCTCATCTGAATGCTTGATGACAGGGAAGTCGTGTAGTGCTGCATTTGATTAACTTGTCCTGACTCGCCACAGAAGATCCCATGGCACTGAACCCGGTATCTGGGTTTAATTACCAAATTAGCCTTCCTACTCTAACAGCACATCAACCCCCGCTTACAAATAGATCATTATCCCTGCAAAAATGTAAAAGGTACAAAATGTACATGGTCACTCTGGAAATAAATGTCAAAGCCACTTAGCCATGCTGTGCCAGCAGCCAGACCAGGCTTTGTCCCCAGAGTCTCCAGCCACTCACCCTAACTCACTTTCCCCTGCCTCTTCCTCGTCCTTTCCCCTGAAACAGAAAGGACCTTTAAAAACAAGCCCAGCTCAAAGTTGAAGCAACACCTTTCATGCCAGACTGCAGTAATCACTCAATATACAGTAAGAGGGGGCCATAAAGACCCCCTAGGTGGAGAACAGGGTCAAATACTAAACCTTTTTAGGGGGATTGTTCTCATCATCTGACGCTGGTCTGGGAGGAAACGGGGACCAATTAGGGTTGGCCAGAGCAACACAATTACATGTCCGGTAATCACAAATATATTTAAATATACTGAAAGTGCATCAAAGGAAATCGCTATAACTCACTCATCCGCTTCTTCTGGCTTCTTTCTCTGGAAGAGGGAAAGAAAATAAGTGACTGGACCAACATTGCATTACAGAATTCTATTGTAGCAACTTACAAATTTCAGAAAACATTCAGTAGTGTTATCTTGCCCTCATTTAGACAAATGTTCATAGCAATGTTGGAAGCAAATGCCTGCTGGGTAGGAATGCAACATTAGTTTAAAATAAACTACTTAGTTTGAAAGAAATCTAATTGACCCAGAGTTAAGTGCATGGACAACCGTTAGGCTGCAATACTCCCAGCTCTGTAGTGCTGGCTAATTACGTTGGTTCAATTATTTCTGGGCTTAAATGAGTTGTGTAAAATACACTTTTGTGAATGTCCAAACACTGGGCAAATATGCATCATCTACAGAACACTGACTCCAACCTGGGTCTGTTTAGTAAAACAGAAGTCAAAACCCACTAGGACAATTGCAGAAAGAGAGATTGTCTTGGTTGCTGCCATTCTTTCTGTACATATTGCATAGAATTCACCAAATGGTCGGTACCAGGGCAGCATGTTAATCACATGGAAGTACAGAGAATACAAGACTCAGATTTCATAGTTCCAGCCTCCATGTCTGAGCTGTGAGGACAAAGACCCAGGTCCAGACCTTGCCAGCAGCACTTCCGTTCTTGGCAGGTGCCTTCTTAGGAGGCTTCACAGGAGACTCCTCGATATCCTCCTCTTCATCTTCTTCCTCGTCCATCTCCTCTTCACCGCTCTCCATCCCTGAGAAGTCATCCTCCACTAGAGCAAACAGAAACCGCAGCATGAGGAAGGCCTGTAGTTCACCAACGTCCAGCCACACATTTAATAATACATCACATTCCAACATAAGTGCTTCTAGAACTTGAGTCAAACAGTTGGCATCATGTTAACCTTACAGGCCACATGTTCCCCACAGATGTAGACCGGTCCTGCACCACTCTTAAGCCGAAAGGTCACTGGAGGGTGGAGTTCTATCCCAGAAAGGTTGACCTGGAGAATAACAGGGTCAAGGGACAGAGCTGCTACAAAATGCATTTGACCATGTCACAGAGCACTAAGCAACCATTCTCCCTTCCTATTGGGAATGTTAGAGGTTCAACAACAACCTTATGGCTGAATCCAGACAAACATCTCAGACACAAGTCTGAATCAAGACCTCAATAATTCAGTGATTAACATTTTGCTGTTGCTACACCTATTTTTTATAATGCTGGTTGCTTCAGATAAAAACATAGGCTAGACAACAAATGCAAAATGTCAATGCACACAACTCAGAGGGCGAGAAAGGATTAGCATCAGTTACGCCGCACTCAAATAACAGGAATGTAATGAGCATCTAGAAGCAAATAAGTGTTCTGGCAGTGTTGAAAGTTTATGAAATCAGTGAGGAAGAGCAATATAACCCTGCCACTGCAACTGTCTAAAGTTTGCCTGAGGGGAGACATGAGAAGGATAACATAACAATTGGCTATTACCTCAAGGTTGCGTGGATCACTAGACCTTACCGTAGGCATCCCGTTGGCGTGCAGGGTCGCCATGGGTACACCCTTCACGTTATCCGGCTCTCCAGTAAGCAACTCCACAATGTTGAATTCTTCTTTGGCGCCTGCGCCCAGACACATCTGACACGGACACGTACGTAATTAGTCTGACGCCACCATCCAATTAGAGTAGCGCAGCAGGCCTGCAACACCTGGCGTGCAAGCTGCCAGCACGCGCATTGTCGGTGTCACTTTTTGGATTATCAAATGTAAACGAATATTCACGGGTGTACGGGACTCACAGTCCTCAGTGCGAGTTGATGTTGGTGGATCGTATCATCAGTCTTGAATGTCTCCTCTTTGTGAGACGTGCCGAGTTCGCAACCTACAAAGAAACAACCTTACAGATTCCCACTAACAGCTCTGGATTCATGGTTATCGGGTATTTGAACAAAAATTATCAAACAAAAACAAGACGTACCCCATAGCGTTGACAGTGGTTTTTCTTGTTTATTCATTTTCACGAAATAACGTTCCCCTTAGAAAAACAGAATGAAACCTTTGTAGATCACCGCAAAAGATTTGAAATCAGGAGGCGCTGTGCAAAACAAAGTTGGACTATATAAAGTTTGATTTAAATTCGGACATCAAAAAGAAAATATATCTTAGCGTCGATGGTAGGATTCGTAAAACGTAGTTTTTAAATGCTTACCAAAGAAGCCAAAGTTACACTGGTCCGAGACAAATTAAAGAAGACAACCACAACTCCCACAACTGACAACTATAAAGGAGATGGAAAGGCAGGTGACGACAATTTAGAGACCAGTGCTTAATTTGATTGGTTCATTAATAAAGGGTTAGGGCGTGACCTATTCTAATAAGCTAGATTTATGGAATCTGCGGTATGGAGGGGGATGTATATAAGTTTAAAAATTAAAAGCTTATAGTACCTCCCAAACACAAGTGAAATATGTAAATACAAAAAAAAGTTATATACTTTATATTGTAGTGTAAATGTCCTTTATATTCCAAGATGTCATAACATGATTGCAGGTCATGTTTTCTGTTATACGTAGGCCGATTTGTTTATTTTTACTGGGTTTTCATGTTTACAGTCTAGAGCAGGGGTGCCCAAACTTTTTCCTACAAAGGGCCAAAAGTCAAACTAATGTAGAAAGTAACGTTGCATTATTCCAAACTGTATTATATTATATGGCGTGGTCAAATCAAAGGTATCTGCGGAACAATTATTAAAAGATTCGGAGAAATCGAAAAAGGCCGAAAACCAATATTTGATGGCAATGATCTTTGGGCCCACAAGTGGCACTGCATTAAAAACCGACAAGATCCTGTAGTGGACATCACTGCAGGGGCTCAGGGACACTTCTGACAACCACTGTCTGTAAACACAGAATACTTCACTGCATCCACAAATCCAAGTTAACACTCCACTATGAACAGAAACCAGATATAAACAAGATCCAGAACCACCACCACCTTCTCTGGGTCAGAGGTCGTTTGTGTTGGACTGAGGCGAAGTGAAAAACTGTCCTGTGGTCTGATGAATAAAAATTTGAAATTAGTTTTAGGAAATCCCTTAGCTGTTGAGTTGCAGATGAAATAATACATTAAGCAAGAATGGGAATACATTTCACTACAGCAACTGCTCTCCTCAGTTCCCAAACCAGAGTGTTGTTAAAAGAAGAGGTGATGCCACACTGTGCTAAACATGTCCCTGTCCCAAAAAATTTTAAACGTGCTGCTGGCAAATTTGAAATGGGAACGTATATTTCCCAAAACAATAACATTTCTCTGTGTCAACATTTGATATGTGGTCTTTGTTGTATTTTCAATTATATATAGTGATATTCTGTTTTTATATGCCTTTTATGCAGCGTCCCAACTTTTTGGGAAACAAGGTCATAAATGATCGAAGGATATATGCAAGCAACATCTTGTTGCCTAGCCTACTTACATGGTCATGGGGTAGAATGTATTGAATAGAGGAATGAAAGAAAGACCAAAAGACAAAGCGACCACTGTCGCACTGCAACACATTTTCCAACTAGGAATATAAAATACTACAAAGTCATTATGGTACACCATCACCCCAAGTGAGCCCAACTGACTCTCCTAGCTGATGGACTACAACAGCAAAATGTCTCTGTCCCATGCATAATATGCATGGCAATAGTAGAATTCCTGGAATGTTGAAAAAACTTGGCTTGTTTAGATATTCACAGATATAGTTATAGCAAAACTCCTTGTACGCTATTTTCTATCTCACTTGAGATAGTGTGCTGATTTCGAAGTCTCGGGTAAATGTGCCATCCCGAAAAAAGGGTCCCCCGACCCAAAGCGTTTGAAAAGCCTTGGCCCCCCTGGGTGTGGGGAAGTGAGTAGGCATGTGTTTCACGATTATGTTGTGGTAACAAAGAATGCGTGCCATATATTTCTGTGCATGTAAGGGGTTTGTGTGAATATCTGTGTATGTGTGTATGGTGTTCTCAAGAAAGCCGTGTGATGTATATTTAATAGAACCCTTTGGGTGGTTGGCGGTGAACAGAGGGGACAGTACAGGAGCTGTGTGTGACTGCCGCTCCCGGGGGGGGACACACACGCTGTTCTCCCACACCGGCCATAAAATACATTTAGGTTGAAGGGGCAAGAGCACAAAACAGAAATACATAGGCGTAAGGGAGAGCCATGCAGCTATATGATGAAAAGGAGAACACGTTGGCATGACACCGCATGTGTGGAGAAGGTGCTACACATGGAATTTCTCCCCAATGTCCAAGATATGAGAATTTAATTATTTTTTTCCCCTTGTTTTCTCTCCAATTTCGTGATACTGAATTTCTGATTAAGGCTCTGCTACATTGCAGCAACTCTAATTGGACTAGGGACACTCAATGTTGAGATATCTGTACCTGTCACGTTGTGAATATGCGATGCGTATTCAGTTTAATTCAAAGAAACATCGTATACACATTCACTTAACCAATAAAGTGCCGCCGAACGCCGAACGCCGAACGCCGAACGCCGAACGCCGAACGCCGAACGCCGAACGCCGAACGCCGAACGCCGAACGCCGAACGCCGAACGCCGAACGCCGAACGCCGAACGCCGAACGCCGAACGCCGAACGCCGAACGCCGAACGCCGAACGCCGAACGCCGAACGC